>CAJHQP010001033.1:0-135549 GCA_905132765.1 Moricandia arvensis
TTGGGCGCGCTGTATGGAGCTTGAGGCAAGCTGGACCGAGCTCAGACTGATTTCAGTAAGCTAGGCCAGCTCGATCAGCTAGTAGACCCAGCTCAGTCAGCTGAACCAACTGCCGGGGAGCTCAACTCAGCTCGATGGAGTGTTCGACGGTTGAGCCAACTGGTTGGGTCGGGGCGGTTGTCAGGTCGATGGCTGGATCAGGTGCTGGATCAGAACTGGGCTAGCTGAGCTAAGGCACATGGGGCAAGCGTGCTAAGCGGTTATAGGACGAAAGGGCGCGTGTGGGTAACCGCCCAGACGGTTTCCACAAACACACCTTTTCGCCCAAGGCAGTTTCTGGACGGTTTTATGGTCGAGTCTTCTTTATATTTCGGGCCTGAGGATTAGTTTTCGACAGAGAATTTCCTAAGAAAACTCACGAAACAATCAGAACCAGAAAGGCAACCAGAAAAGAAGAACTTAGGCGATTTGGAAAGAAGACTTGATCGGAATTAAGCCAAGAAGGCCAATCCGACCGCAACATCTGAAGAACAATCCGAAATGAGTTTCGAAAAGAGAAGGAACCACGTACCTGGGAACCGGGAACTCGAGAACGTACTTCCAGGTGAGTAAATGGACAGGGATAAGGCCATCTTCCAATAACCCTCAGGTGGAAATCCTGACTGGTTTTAATGGTGATTGGGTCCCAAACCGGTGACATTCATCCTCTTCTATACTTGATGGACTTCTTTCATTTCTTCTACAATGGATGATCAAGTAACTTAGGCCTTAGGGCCGAGTTTAGGACCAAGGCTGTAAGCCCGTCCGATCATGTGATCCAATGTTTAAGTATTGGATCCGTTTAGATCATCAGATCCTAGCCTAATGGCTTGATAGGGTAAGTTCGATCCGGATAAGTTCAATGATAAGATGGATAGTGATAGATCCGCAAACTGAACTTAAATGATCCGGTTAATAGACTTGATAAGTCAAATATGATAAAGGGGAATTCGGGTGGGAATCTAAAAATAACCCGAACATAAGTTGCATGAATAGGAACCACTCACTAAGTCATCATTCAGATTACTTATGTTATTGTTGGTTTCAGGTACTGATGGTGATCGTGGGAAGGATTTGCTAAGCCGTGAAGAATTGCAGCCAAGGGTGGATGGGTGGATAGATAAATGATTAGGATCCGATAACTTTGTAATAACTTATAAGGCAAATTCTCACTGTATCCAATCCTTGTGAAATAAATAAGAATCGGTTTATCTTTATCATATTGACTCTATTAAACTCGCATATAGAGTCTAAAAGAATGAAATCACAGAATTTTAACAACTGGAATGTTTAGGATAAGGCCTTAAAACAGTCAAATGCCTTAGGAAAATTTAGGCTTATATCCAAGCAACCTCACTGGATTTAGTGTCCGGGTTAGGGCGATTTAAGTTGGTATCAGAGCATGCTTAATTCTAGGATAGTTGGGTTATGGGCAAACCACTCATCCGGCTTGGGTCTCATGGTAAAGTTTTGTTAGCCTAGGATATGTCATATATGTTGCGGTGGTTCGCTAACATATTCATCCTCAGGCTGGAAAAAGAAAAACTGCGAAGGGAAGGAAATCCAAGGGAGTGGCTTAAACCAGTCAAGCCATGGATGAGGGCGTGGAACCCCTTAAACTAAATCCAATAAGACAGGAGTTTGGGCAAACAGAAGGGGAAACACCTCTGTCCAGGTAAACCCTGGAGAGAACTCGATCCGTGGATCCCCAAAACCACGACCAGGATCAACATGAAGAGGAATCGTGGAATCATCTAATGCAGTACTTAACTCGGCACCGCCGGGGTGGGGGCAGTTGATGAAACTTCTGAACGACCGGGACCAAAACGTGGAACCATCCATGAAATATGTGCTAAGTGCACTAAAGACGATGGCTACCCAGATGACAGACTGAACCGAGCGGTTACACCATTGGTGGAACTCGTCCGTGGGTCAGGCAAACCCCAAATTTCTACGACCATTACCAATAGTGCATGGACCGGTAAGGGAGATGGCTTGAGGTAGTTGAGATTGATCCACCATACAAGGATTGTTAAAAAGGTGGATTATCTGAGTTACTAGAGCACATATCCCGCTGGGAACAAAGCATTTTAAGGGTAATACTGATCCGATTGAGGTGGATGAGGGAGGAGTCGTTTAATCCAAAACTTCGAATCCACTCACTGGCCTGGATGACTACAAGAAGAACATTTGCGGTCCACTTCCTGGAAGGCAATGCGGCATAACTGGTGGTTGGCTCTAGACAAACGTATACAGGAGGGCGTATTGACGGATTGATGACTTTGAGTATGAGGTCAACCGTAAGTATTTCCCAGGCCAAGCATGGGAATCGGCTTGAGGCCAAAGTTTCTGGACCTAACCACGGGTCGCAGAAACAGTCCAAGAGTATGAAGAAGAATTCAACCGACTGCAGACGGTATGTTAGGGAAGGAACTGGCGGAGGAGGCAGTATAAGTGCGTAGGTTCTTCCGAGGCCTATGGGTCGAACTCCGCACCCACTGCTCTGTCCGTACCTTCAGTACCGTCTCTGAGTTAGTTGAAAGGGTGGCTTTTCTGGAAGCTACTCTTGCGGAGGAGAACCGTGTCCGGTCTCACTCCCATCAGTCTTCGGTTAGCAAGATAAGCGACCGGAAGAGGGACCAGGTCGATGAAGGTCACATGACTTCAGGAAGTCGATCTGAATGCCCCAAGTGCGGAAGGAGGCACGGGGCGAATGCTGGATGGCGATGGGTGCTTGCACTAGATGTGGCAGCAAGGACCATGCGACCCAAAGCTGTAAAAATGGACCAGGGGCAAGGAAAAGTGACTGGTGATGATACTAAGTCCTGCTACCATTGCGGAAAGGCGTGGGCATTTCAAGAGGGAATGTCCTAAGCTGAAATTAGAGCAGAAGAGGAGCCGCGTGGAGGCAGACAGGTCGGCCCAGGTCAAAGGGCAGACTGTGGCACCACGGGTGTATGAGCTATCGAAGGAATTTGGCAAGACTAGCACCTTCCAAGCGATCACTGGTATGTCACTAACCCCTCTAGTCTATTTTTGCATTGCATTGCATGGAACATAGAAGGGTAGATACTTAGCCTACAAAATGATTGTAGGGACGTTAAGTATTGGTGGTGTGGATACACACACACTTTTCAATCTAGGGGCAACACATAGCTTTGTAAGCCCGGACATGATCGGAAAGGGGATGTTTCGTAAGGAACATGGCGGGTGTTTTGGCATAGTGAATGCAGCCAGGGGTCAGGTCATGCATTCATTAGGGCTGGTTAAAAACATCCCAGTTGTAATCCAAGGCAAGAGTATGCATGTGGATTTGGTAATAGTCCACCTTAAGAACCATGAAGTGATCTTAGGCATGGACTGGTTGGGAAAATATCGGGCCACTCTGGACTGTCACCGAGGGTGAGTCAGGTTTGATGGTGGGACTGGACCGATTGAGTACCAAGGGATAAGGCCAACTTCAGGAAGTTTAATTGTCTCGGCGATCCAAGCAGAAACGGATGCTCGAGAGGGGGTTGTGAGGCCTACTTGGCCACAATCACCACGACCAAAGTTGGGAAGGGTGTATCCCTTGGAGAGATTCGGTGGTCAATGAGTTTGGGGATGTGTTCCAAACCTTGTCAGGTTTACCACCTGATAGGTCGGATCCATTCACCATTGAACTTGAACCAGGAACTGCTCCATTGTCTAAGGCACCATATCGAATGGCTCCGACTGAAATGTTTGAGTTAAAGAAGCAACTTTAGGAAATCATGGAAAAAGGATTCATACGTCCAAGTAGTTCGCCGTGGGATGCACCAGTCTTGTTCATAATGAAAAAGGATGGAAGTTTCAGTCTATGCATTGACTATCGAGGATTGAATCGGGTTACTGTGAAGAACAAGTACTCATTACCTCGGATAGATGAGCTGCTAGACCAATTAAGGGGGGGGGGGCGCTTGGTTCTCCAAAATTGACTTGGCCTCAGGTTATCATCAAATCCCGATTGAGCCAAGTGATGTGCGTAAGACGGCATTCATGACGAGGTATGGACCCTACGATTTCGTGGCCATGCCATTCAAATTGACCAATGCCCCAGCTGCCTTCATGAAAATGATGAGTTTCGTCTCTATTGATCCATCTCCATGGATCGGGATTCACATCAAGATCACCTTCGGGCCGTGCTGGGACGGTTAAGGGAACAAAACCTCTTCGCAAAATCGAGCAAGTGCAGTTTTTGGGAAAGGAGTATTGGGTTCTTAGGACACATAGTGTCTAATGAGGGAGTCTCGGTTGGCCCGAAAAAGATCAAATCCATCATGGATTGGCTAAGTCCAAAGAATGCCACTAAAGTTAGGAGATTCCTTGAATTGGCTGGGTATTACATGAAGTTTGTAAAAGGGTTTACAAGTTTAGCTCAACCCATGACTCGGCTGACCGGAGAGGATGTAAAATCATGGTCGGAAGAGTGTAAGAAGTGTTTCTCAGCATTGAAGAATATGCTAACGAGTGCACCAGTTTTGGCCTTGCCTGAAAACGATGAACCATATGTCGTCTACACGGACACATCTATATCTGGGCTTGGATGTGTTCTGATGCAGAAGGCAGGGTGATTGTAAGACCGGATTCTGGATTTCCTCAATCCAACCAGACCGCAGTCCCACTTAACCAATCTTACTCAGTTTGGTTCCTTTATGTCCGGTTTTAAGTCCATTAATTTTTCTAAGTATTTTCAACAATTGAGGTTCATACATTCAAACATCAGTATTCATTTCATATAAGGGCAAATCGATATCTTATATATATGTAAATGTGATCCATAAAGAGTAATCAGTTTGCACACTAGGCTATCATAAGTTCATCATATCTATTCTACCCAAACACATCACACATCCATCCTTGGCTTGAGTCCTCACGGTTCCTTGGCTTTACCACGATCCTGAACAGATCCTGAAACTAGACAATTACAACAGATCAATATATAAACCGATAACTTAGCAAGAGATCTAGAAAAGCATGGTTCAGATCCTAAGAACCCATCTCTGGCCCAAATCTGACCTACTCAAATAAATTCCCAAAACCTAATAAAAATTCTTGACAATTCATGATAATTCCCAACTATGAGAATCACCAAATCAGAATTGGCAGAACCGGCCTCGATCATATAGATTTCGACCATGATCATTCAAACAGGTCCAAAGTGACCATGATCAAATCAATTTGCTAAAACTAAATAAAATTCATGATAATTCATGATAAATCCCAAATAAGAGATTGCCATAATCGGATCTCAATAGTTCATTCAGCAACTATTAGATATCGACAAAACCAGTCCGGCCAAAGGCCATGGACTGTCCCACTTAACCGGCCAAGGCCTTAGTTCAGTGCCACTGAGTCTGAATCCACAGACACCATCAGAATATAAAAGAAGAGAAATTTATCAGTAAGTAAAATGAAATGGATGCTACCAACACAATCGCACCACAAAAACCCATCCGGTACAACCATGGGCTTTGGGCGATGGTCTGTGGTTAGCATCACTAACCTTAGACGTGTGTTCCCACGGGGCCAAGTCCTTCTCCTTATCCTTGTTATTTTGTCTTGTTTACATCAGTTCTTTCCTGATATTCCCACGGTCTGAATCCCACTGGAACAGACAATCACCAACAGACACAGTCTGATTCTCTAACCGTCGGTCTCTATCTCTCTTCCTTTCTGGTACGATTTTGGCAGAGTTTTCCCTCAGGAATTTCGTGTCATTTTCTGTGCCAGACACTCCATATTTATAGAAGAAGGTGTGGGGTAACTGCCTTGGCCGAATGGATGCCATTTGATGGGTGAATGGGCACCTTTGGGTCCCTTCCCACCCTTTCGGCCAAAACTGCTCCCACATGCACCCTTTCGCCTAATACCAAGTTCTGGCAGATATTAGATGGGCCTACACCTTCCCTTAAGGCCCTGGACCAAGACCATAGACTGCCTAAGCCATTGGCCCAATGGCCAGACCACCCGACCCAACCGTCTGACCCGACCATGGCCAGAACTGGCCCAACTGCCCGAGACCATAACACTCCGTCCAGCTGAGCTGAGCTGACTCCCAGCTGGTCCAGCTGAGTGAGCTAGTGGTTTAGCTCAGGGAGCTGACTACACTTAGTGTGAGCTAGCCCGAGCTAAGCTCAGCTTCGTCCAGCTGATCCAGCTACCCATACTTCCCACCGAGATGCCGTATCACTCATCCAGCTCGTCCTACCTTACATACTCCCCCATTTAGCTAATTTTAAGTCTTCTAATGGCATTAAATCTCCTTCTAGACCATGGAACGCTTGTCTATTGGTTGTATGACCTTACTGTTTCGTTTCCTCGCACCATGGTCTGTCTGGATGACCTTATCCAGGTCTAGGGGTGTGACAGTGATCGCCTATGCATCCAGACAATTGCGGACACACGAGGTAAACTATACGACCCATGACTTAAAAATGGGTGTGGTTGTGTTTGCTTTGATGATATGACGATCATATATGTAGCCAATGTGCAAATGCTCACGGATCATAAGAGCCTCAAATACATCTTCACACAGCCTGAGTTGAAGCTATGGCAGAGGCGGTGGATGGAATTTGTTGCTGACTATGACCTGGATATTGCTTACCATCCGGACAAGGCAAATTTCGTTGCGGATGCACTAAGCCCGAGAAGGGTGGATGTTTCAGGGGGAAAGCGATCTGAAGAGCTTGAAGGACTGATCCAGACCTTGCAACTCAATGCATTGTCTAAGGATCAGGAACCCTTGGGTCGAAGTGCGGTAGACCAAGCAGAGTTAGTCACGAGGATTAGGGATGCTAAGGTTAAGGATGAGAACTTGAAAAAATTTTCTCAAAATTATAAGACCGAGTATTATGCATCCAACAATGGGACAAATCATTGTCAATGGACGGGTAAGTGTGCCGGATGATAGGGAATTAAAGGACGATATATTAAAACAAGCTCACTTGTCAAAAAATTCTATTCATCCCGGTCAGACAAAGATGTACCAGGACATAAAGAGGTACTATCATTGGATCGAAATGAAATGAGATGTGGCTAAATGGGTAGAGAAGTGCCCAACCTGCCAACTTGTTAAGGCCGAAAACCAATATTTGAGTGGGTTGTTGCAAAACCTACCTATTCATGTGTACAAATGGGATCACACCACAATGGACTTTGTGACTGGTCTCCCAACGAAAAGGAACAAGAGGGATGCAGTTTGGGTGATTGTGGACCGGCTGACCAAGTCTCCTCACTTCATCGCCATAAGGAAAACAGATGGATTGGGGAAATAGTCAAAAGATATATGTATGAAATAGTTCGGTTACATGGTGTACCAGCCAGCATAGTCTCGGATAGGGACCCTTGGTTCACTTCCCACTTCTGTAAGGCTTTTCAGAAGGCCTTAGGCACACAAGTGAACATAAGCACAGCTTATCATCCTCAAACGGAAGGCAAATCGGAGAGGACAATCCGAACCTTGGAGGATATGTTATGGGCTTGTACCTTGGACTGGGGTGACTTGTGGGAATGGCATCTGCCTTTGATCGAATTCTCTTACAACAATAGCTTCGATATGAGTATCGGTATGTCCCCCTATGAAGCATTGTATGGACGGTCATGTCGAATGCCATTATGTTGGACTCAAGTGGGGGAGTAAATCATAATAGGGCCAGACATAGTGGAAGAAACAACCGAAAAGATAAAATCTTGAAAGACAAATTGAAGGAAGCCCAAGACAAACGGAAAAGCTATGCGGACAAACATAGGAAACACCTTGAGTTCGTAGTAGACGATATGGTCTATCTAAATATGGTGACCTTAAAAGGGAGAGCAAGAATTTCTGGAAGAAGGAAACTTGATCCAAGGTATCTAGGTCCTTTTAAGATAATTGAAAGGGTTGGTTTGGTTGCGTACAAATTGAACTTGCCAACCGAAATGGAAGCATTTCACAATGTATTCCATATCTCAACTCCAGAAATGCTTAATGGATCAAGATGAGGTAGTACCTGAATTGCCTTCTGAACTGGGTACAAATCTCACTTTGGAGTCAAGGCCAATCAGTATTGTTGATAGGATGGAAAAAAGTAACAAGGAAAAAGGTAATCCAAATGGTTAAAGTCGTTTGGGATTGCCATGGCAAAGAGGAAACAACTTGGGAAACCGAAGCTAAGATGAAGGCTTATTAACCAAGCTGGTTCGAACAGTTTGAGAATGAAGGATTACTTGGTCTGGATTCAGGGACGAATTCCTATCAGGTGGGGAGACTTATAGCATCCCCGATCCTAGCTAGGATCGTTGGGACGGATCATGGGACGAGGGAACCAACAAGCCAGTCGTAAGACACAAAAGAAAGCTTCCCATGTTATGAATAAAGGATTAAGTTTGAGAAATGATCAGGCCTTAGCCAAGAAAACAAAGAAAAGGAAGAAAAAGAGCTGGAACGAGCTAAGGAAAGAGTTAGGCGAGCTGGAATAAGCTTGGGTGAGCTTGGGCGAGCTGTATGGAGCTCGGGGCAGGCTGGACCGAACTCAGACTGAGTTCAGTAAGCTAGGCCAGCTCGATCAGCTAGTAGACCCAGATCGGACAGCTGAACCAATTGGCGGGGAGCTCAACTCAGCTCGATGGAGTGATCGACGGTTGAGCCAGCTGGTTGGGTCGGGGCAGTTGTCAGGTCGATGGCTGGATCAGGTGCGGGTCAGAACTGGGCTAGCTGAGCTAAGGCACGTGGGGCAAGCGTGCTAAGCGGTTATAGGACGAAAGGGCGCATGTGGGTAACTGTCCAGACTGTTTCCACAAACACACCTTTTCGCCCAAGGCAGTTTCTGGACAGTTTTATGGTCGAATCTTCTTTATATTTTGGGCCTGAGGATTAGTTTTCGACAGAGAATTTCCGAAGGAAACTCACTAAACAATCAGAACCAGAAATGCAACCAGAAAAGAAGAACTTAGGCGATTTGGAAAGAAGCCTTGATCGGAATTAAGCCAAGAAGGCAATCCAACCGCAACGTCTTGAAGAACGATCCGAAAATGAGTCCGAAGGAGAAGGAACCATGTACTGGTACCGTAACTTCAGAACGTACTTTCAAGGTGAGTGAATGGACCGGATAAGCCGTCTTCTGTAACCCTCGGGTGAATCCGACTGGTTTAATGGTGATTGGCCCAAACGGTTACATTCATCTCTTTCTATACTTGATCGATTCTTTCTTTCTTCTACATGGATGAACAAGTAATTTAGGCCTTAGGGCCGAGTTTATGACCAAGGCTGTAAGCTGGTCCGATGATGTGATCCAATGTTTAAGTATTGGATCCGTTAGATCATAGATCCTAGCCAAATGGCTTGATCGGGTAAGGCCGATCCGGATAAGTTCAATGATAAGACGAGTAGTGATAGATCCGCAAACTGAACTTAAACGATCCGTTTAATAGACTTTATAAGTCAAATATGATATAGGGGAATTCGGATGGAATCTAGAAACAATCCGAACATAAGTTGCATGAATAGGAACCACTCACTAAGTCATCATTTAAATTACTTATGTTATTGTTCGTTTCAGGTACTGATGGTGGTCGTGTGAAGGATTTGGTTAAGCCATGAAGACTCGCAGCCAAGGGTGGATGAGTGGATAGATAAACTGTTTAGGATCGATAACCTTTTAATAGCTTATAAGGCAAACTCTCATTGTATCGAATCCTTGTGAAATAAATAAAGAATCGGTTTATCCTTATCATATTGACTCTATTAAACTCGCATATAGACTATAAAAGAATTAATCACAGAATTTTAACAAACTGGAATGTTAAGTAGAAGGCCTTAAAACGGTTCAAATGCCTTATAAAAAATTTGGCTTATATCCAAGCAACCTCACTGGATTTAGTGTATGGGCTAAGGTGCTTTAACGGCGGTCATGGATTTAAGACAAAAACACGATTTGGTTTTAAAAGCCCAAAATTTGGAGTTCGGGTCTGGTCGGTTGCAAACCGTTATTTGAATCAAAACCTGGACATAGCCAAGAGTTTAATGACAACGCATATACATATGTCGTCGCCTCGTTTATTGACATGGTGTGTGTTTTATTGTTCTAGCAGGGTATAAATATCCTAAACAAATCACTGTCTAATTAACCCTAGTCTTAACACACAAATAATACTCTTGCCAATAGAGATTAGGAGTAGTACTTAGGGATCAAATACACAAAGAGCTATGGCACACAATAGATTTCTTATTTCTAAATATTAAGCTAGGTGAATATATATATCAATGGCAAACAATCAATTAAGGAAATATTCCTAAGCAGAGGTATAGATGCAATATGGAAATATGCTAATGATGCAAATATGGAAATGTGAAAATATGGAAATATGCTAATAAACTAACTAGATGTAAATGTAAATACGCTAGATCTATGGTTTCGAGCTTAATGGATTATAGGGAATAAGAAGCACGAAAATGTAAATATTCTAGAACTCAAATATTAACTATTCTGACCCTTTTAACTCCAACTTTCGTATGTGAGTAAAAGGAAAGACCATCGATCGACGGCTAAGGCCTGATGTCGATCGACGATGAAATCAGAAGGAAGTGTGGACGAGATTTGATAAGTCCACCAGATTTATTAGACCAGCTCTCACATGCGCTTAACAGCCTAGTTTGATGGAGTCCATTCTGGCACAGAACCTACTCTCGTAGTTGTCCATGTCCTATGATTTAGATCCTAGTTGGCTACTCTAGAATGCAAGCATGAAACACAACTCAATTGATGGATATTAACTTAACCTAGCAATCCTACTTTGGGCTAATCCATGATTGTTGTCATTCAACTCTAAATCTAGTTGATGACTAATCAGACATAATTAAAGTAAGAACAATAGTCTGAATATAATGTATAGATAAAATATTGGGGTTCCAATACAAATTTCCCTAAGGAATTATGAATTTTCTCCCCTAAAAATCCTAAAACTATAATAAAGCTTTGTTAATCTATCATGCACACTGACTTTCCAGCACATTATGCTTGCTCTCAATACACAAGCATAAATATGAAAACCCTAAACCTTAGGTCAAAACTCGTCCAGGGTACTTTCATCATTTGTGTTCTAACTTGGGCTTTGAATCGACTGTCTCCGAATTGGACGTCGATCGATGTCAAGTGTGCAACATCGACCTTGGTATTTAAACATCGGTCGACGCAAAGTTTGGGTCGTGATCGACAACAGTCTTGTACTTCGATTCCTTTAATGTCAGCTACGGATTCTTCTCCTCTAAATGCTCCAAAAGCTCCAAGTATTTCGATATATCTCCAAAACTTCCCTGGACCTGTAAATACTCTAAAACGTAGCCTGGACACACATAATAGACCCTTAATAGAGCCTAAAACTGGTAATAAATAGGCTATATCAACTCTCTCAGACTTAACTTTTTGTTTTTCCTCAAGGAAACCAAGCCTGTGAAAGGGGTTTTGAAAGGTGGAGACTCACATAATGTCTAAGTATTATTGTCACCCTACTTTGTTGCAACCACATCCTATCAAGTCAATCATAGAGAAACTTTATATATCATATCCTAGTATAGCAACCAAATCCATTCTACCAACAACTTAGCATATACTAGTCTGATTCACCGCTCTACTGATTTCATTTCTTTGCATAAAATAAAAGTGTAGGCTTTACCTTGGGAGTATCGACCACAGGACACATGGACTTTTACATCTGCAAGTATCTGAACAACCAGGCACATAGTCTTCTATGATTCCTTTCTTCCCCCCCCCCCTTTTCTCTCTGAATCCTTTTAGATCTCAAACTTAATAGACAATGATGCTGATAAAGTCAATCTTGCCATCTTATTTTCGATTTTCTCATTTTTTTTCTTTTTTCCTTCTCTTTCTTTTGCTTTTTGGGAAATTTTGTAGACGAATAGTGGGGTCATCGGTAATGTACCTATCCCTCGCTTCCAACAATGTGTGATCGTTGCTCCAAATTAGAATAGTGGGGTCATAGGTAATGTACTTACCCCTCTGCATCTCGGGAAGTCATCACAATCTTTTAAGCTCTTACGTAAATGTTGCAGAGAATAGAGAAGGGAATCAAAGGTTCAATGACTTGTACCTACAGACTTACAAAAGGAATCTGATCCAGTGTATACCAAGCCCCAAAGAAAGCAAATAATGTCAAGATTAGTGTTGGTAATCAGCCTCGGTTCCTTCAAACTTTCTAAGCAAGTGTGATATAGTGGCATGATGATCCACTTTGGTATCTCTAGTAATCTCTGCAAACAACCTTCTAAGAATGGTGCTAAAGTGTGGTTAGTCAATAATAAATCTTGATTATATTCTCCTTCTTTACTCAATAAAACTTTTTGAAAAACTTATATAAATAGTAAATAAGACTCAAAACAATTCAAATAGTATTAGCGAACCTCCCCCAGACTTAAAGTACATTGCCCCCAGTGTAATTTGCTCCGGATTGGTTAGGAAAAATCAAATCATAAGTAAATAGCGTAAATAGAGAACTCGATACCAGACTTTGTAAAAGAGTATTGATCGATGGTAGGCGTGTGGGGTCGATCGATGGTCACGATCCATTGTCGACTGATGGTGCCTCTATGGTGTCGATTGATAGTTAAACAAAGGTTGCCTCCCACTCAGCGCTTGGTTATATATTAAGCTCGACGTTTGAACTCTCTGACTTGTATGAAGGTGGATCAACACTTGGAAAACAAGTGTCTACATCTTCTTTGCTCTTCTGAAACCATGTACCAATAAAGCTCTCTATTGTCCTCATCTCCTCTGGTTCTCTCATTCCTTATAACCTCCCCTAGCAAACTTCTATTTGAATGCATTCTCCTTTGTAGGTACTCAATACTGCGTTGTAGCATTCTAAAATCTGCAGTTGTAGTCTCTGATATATCATCCAATTTTTGAGAAAATATCTTCTGTTGATCTGCGTTTGGTTAAGGTCGATTGACAAGAACTAAACTCGATTTGTGAGAGTCTTTTGAAGGCGTTTTATTAATCGTAATGAGGACAAACGTGATTACAAGGAGATCTATGAAAAGAGAAGAGGCCGGAGCTTTGTTGAAAGCACCGACGAGATTACAAGGAAGATTCGATTGTTGTTCATCTCTCATCTTGCCGTCAGAGGTCTTGTGTCTATTTACGATCCCCTCTCGCTCAATCTCCTTTCCCTATTTTTTGTCGGGTCTCTCGTTCCCTTGTTCGCCTAGAGGTCGTTCGCCCTAGAAGTCGTTTCACCCTAGAAGCCCATTTTAATCTTTAATTTTAGTGGCTTCTGGGCCAAACTCTGGCCCAAGTGCGTTTCGAGAAGGTAGCTCATTTTGCGGCCTCGTCATCCATTCGATCGACTCTTCCGGCTCCTTCTCGTTGGCATCGATTGCTATGGATGAGCAGTAGTGATCAATGGCAAATCCTGTTATTAGATGGGCCTTGGGGGAGTTGAAAATTCCTCTCCAATAGTATGCCCCTCCCCCATTCCATTCGCGGATGGAGGTAGTTCTTGGGTGCGGAGTGTGAAGATCTGGTTTTGAGAATAACGGGTTTGGTTACCCTTTGTCAAGGTCGCCTAACGTCGATTGTTGACCATGTTGGTTTACGTCCTCGGTGTCCTTAGTCGATCTGTCGATTGTACCATGAATTCCAGCGGGGTCGGCGGTCACTTGGTATCTCCTTGTAGGATGTCTGCGCCTTGGACGTTCCCAGAAGACGAGATGTCGGTTGGGTTGATCGATCGGCTCTGCTTGTTGTCGGGTCGGCTGGACGACGCCGATTTTTGCACTGATCAATCGCTCTAATGGTTAATCGTCTGGTTTGGTGAAACCAAGTATATTGCGTTTGAGACCGGTTCGGTTTGTTCTGAACATTCAAATTCGGCTTGCTGAACTAGGCTCGTGGACTGTAGGGTAAACTAGGCCCAAATAGACCTAATAATTGCAGCTTCCTCGAGACTCGTGCCTTTGCTATAATTAGGCGCTCCCCTCTTGTTTCTCACTTCTTCTCGGATCCAAAAAAGGTACTTTCCTCTTCTCTATATTTTTCCTCTCCCTCTCTCCACTTCTATTTTCCATTCGTCTGCTTTTCCGATTTCTGTCGAGGTTGATCAATTATTCAGACATCCCTTGCTTTCATGTTGGGCCGATAAATGGCACCCGCCGTCCCGGAAGTACTCGATGTTGGAGAAGGGAAGGATAAGGCGATCGATTTGGACCTTCCGCCCGAAAGAGCTCTCGTCATCCTAAGTTGCTCGTTCGGCAATAACGGCCTATCCGAGGGGCTCGATGGAGCGCCAGATTGAACTCGGACAAGTCAGATCAAACGTTGGCGCCGAAGAGGATTTCGGGATGATGGGGAAGGTGATATTGCAGCGGATGCAGAGGAAGAGTCCCCTCCTGACATGACGAGAGTTGGGGTAACTGGTGATGTGAAGGACAATGATGAGCGATCGAGGGATCCCGATATTGTTGAGGCGCTGATGATGATCGAATCGTCAGGACCGAAGCTGTTCGACGAGTTCGCTCGGCGATTGAGTCCCTACCGTTTTCTGCAGTGAGTTGGGTCGATCGTAACGACTACCAGATTTGCTTCAGATGGATTTCTGTTTTGCCGTTGTTCGCGGGGCAGGATTAGGGCGATGTCTTGCGTCCTTACTCTTCGCTTGAAAGCGTATCGTCGTTGTTGAGCGAGTGTAGAGCATATGGTGTAACGTTCTGATGATATCCTGGGGATGATCAGCGTCCTGCGTCCTCTCCGGTCAGTTTTCAAAGCGTCTATGAATCTTTTTGGGGAGATTAGAAATTGTGGTTCGGGATCGCTCGGTCTGATCACCTCTTACTGCTCACACCAAGACGTCGCGATGACGCCAGTTGATGAAGCGGGGTTTCGATAAGGATCGCTGTAAGCGTTGATGGTTATGGCGCAGAATACACGTCTCTCGTTGTCTGTTCGTGTTTTCGAGGAACTGACGCAGACTCCAAACGAAGCCGATGGTTTGTACGCTGTGCAGATGCGATCGGTCTTTTATCCTAACGTCATCCTCGAGACCTATCTAAATTAGCAAAGCGGTCTATTTTTACATTAATGCAGACGAGAAAGCTTCGAAGAGGCCGCCGGACAATCGTTTTCAGCGTCATATTGGGATTATCACATTGGTAGTTAAGCCGATGTCGAATGATTGTTCTACCTTCGTGTAGATCTGACCTTTGTCTTGTTTTTGCAGTTACTCATCCAAATACAATCGGATACCCAAAGAATTTCTGGGAGGACGTCCGAAGATAGCTGCACTCAGCCAACAAAAGTGGAAGGATTTTGATCGAAAGCGAATTCGCCGCCAGCGAAAGAGAGTTGCCAAAGGTAATCAATATACATTCTTTTATCCTCCTTCTTACTGTAGCGGCCTTTCGCTCGGTCTCTTGTTGGTCGACTGGGTAGCTATGTACGATATCTTGTTAATCTCGGCTGATTTTCTTCAGTTTCATGTCAGTTGATTGGGTGTCAGACATTTCCTGCGAAGAAACAAGGGAAGGAGACTGAAACTTCCGCTAACTGGGGAAAATTCCAAAGGTGTATCTAGCTATCGCGATATCCTTGGAGCGCAACTCGATGCGATAGTCTTGATTCTATGCGAAGTCAAGATAAAACCGAGGGCGAGGCGATCCGAGAGATCAAGACGAATGACAAGGCAAAGGCCTCTTCAAACTGATTGCCCTTGACGAAGAGAGGACGTCGATCCCCCTCCTGATATATCCTTGACAAGAAGAAGAAGAAGAAGAGGAGAGCAAGTCTTCCAAGAAGTGTCAGATGGTCCTCTTGTCGAGGGAGACACTCAGATGGATCACGGTGGTTCGGATGATGAAGCGATCGACGGTCGCGATGAACTTCGGGATTGGTAGCCCTAAGCGAGAGTCTGGAAAAGGTTGCGAGATTAAATCAGGGACCAAACGGAAGAGATCGTCGCAAGGCGACTGAGGAGGGACCAATAAGAGGCACGAAGGAAATATTGATCGATCGGTCGCAGCGCGCCATCGTTTGACTTGGAAGAGCAGATGGTTCGAGGGTTTCAAAATCGGATCTCCCCGAGAGCGGCGCTCGACTGCCACCCAGGCGCGTGCTTTGGGAGGTTTAGACCCTCCAACTAAAAGGCCTCGCTAGCAACGTCACGACTATTTTTGGGACTCGGGAGATCTAAGATCGCTGAGATCTGTTTCGGATTTGCTTCGATCTCTCGTAGGTCACTATGTAACCAAGGATTCTCCGGACATGACTCCGAACGTGCACTTGGGCGGGGTTAAGTTTCATGCAATACTTGTTTAAGGTTCGGAAGCAATCCGTCATGTGATCCAGGTGATCGAAAGCTGCAAGAGATTTGACCAACATGTCGTCGATATAAACCTCCATGCTATTTCCAATCGCTCAGCGAACATTTGGTTAACAAGCCGTTTGTAGGTGGCACCTGCGTTTTTGAGGCCGAATGGCATAACTTATAGCAGTACGTTCCTCTGTCCGTGATGATTGCTGTTTTTTCATGGTCATGGGGGTGCATAGATATCTGGTTGTATCCAGAGAATGCGTCCATGAACGTCAATAGCTTGTTCCCTGCTGTCGATTAGACTAGGCGATCGATATGAGGTAGGGGGAAGCTATCCTTCGGACATGCTTTATTCAGGTCGGTGAAATCGACGCAGACGCGCCATTTTCCGTTCTTCTTTCTATCGACCACCGGGTTCGCTAACCAGTCTGGGTATTTGACTTCAGTGATAATCCTGCGCCAGGCAATCGTCGACTCGTTGTTTATAGCTTTCGGCCGTTTTGGGCCTAACTTGCGCCTTTTTGTCAACCGGCTTGAATGTTGGGTCGACGTTGAGTTTGTGAGTTGTGATAGAGGGGTCGATTCCCTTCATGTCCAAAGTCGACCAAGCAAAAAGTGGAGGCGTTGGTCTTTAGGAAAGATACGATCTTATCCCGCATTTCGTCCGTTAGATACGCGCCGATCCTCACGATCTTATCTGGGTTGTTCTCGTCGATGGAGACTTCGAGGATTTCCTCTTTTAGTGGGAAGATCTTCTCAATCGGCTTTGCTATGGTATTGACGTGGGAGGAGGTCTGTCGGATTTTAACATCAGCGACGAGGAGGTCTCGGGCCGCGGCTTGATCGCCTCGAAGGGTGACGATTTGCCCGTCCGTTCTTGGGAATTTTACGCACTGGTGATAGGTTGATGGGATCGCTTTCATTGCGTGAATCCATGGTGTTCCGAAGATAGGTTGTACGGGGCTTTTACATCAATAATGGAGAACTTGACATTCTTATTCACGCCGTGCGCGTGTACGCACAATCGAATTATCCCAAGCATTGTTTCAAACGATATGTTGAATCCTGTCAGCGACCTGGCCGAAGGTTTGACCGCATTAAGATCGACCCCCATCTTATCGAGAGTATCGTTGAGATGAGGTCGACGGAGCTACCGGTGGTCGATTAAGACTTTAGTGACTTCGCAATCCCCGATTCCCAGATCTAACGAGGAGGGAATCGTTGTGAGGCATATGCACTCCAATGCGTTCTTCCGCAGAAAAAGTGATCTGCATATCATTTCCCAAGAAGGTGGGCCATATTTTTGCGGTTACTGCCTTGCGACGGAAACTCCTTAACCGATCGAACAGAATCATTTCAAGGTGGCGATCCTCCGATGATGACATTCAATCGGCTCAATTTTGCCCGATCTTTTTGTTTTGGTGTCATTCAGCAGTACCCGTAGGTCAGGGGCTGTGGTAGGATCGAGAGTTGACGACTCAGGCCTGAGTTTACCTTGGAAGATCGGCGACCTTAGAATTGACTAGCGATCAAAGATCGGGTTTCAAAGCTCTAAGCTTGTGACAAGCGTCCGTTTCGCTCAGTTTCTTAGTTTGGATTCGTCTATCGTTGATCGGAGAGTCCAGCGGATGTGAGGCAATCAGTCGGTTGGGTGATTTTTCGCTTCAGCAAATCGCGTAGGTCGATCCCCTGTTGTCGATCGATAGGTGACAATGACGTCTCTGTTTGATCATTGTCGAGCGAATCGCGTTGACTTGTCTTCCTCTGACCGTCACCCTCTGGGGAGAGATTGGGGGTCGGCAGGATTGTGAAAATCTTTCGACGAGATTTTGGTTTTTCCTCTTCGGAAGCAGAGTCATCATCTTGCTGAGTCAGGGAAATCTCGTCCTTGAAGATGAGCCGTCAGTCGGACCGTCCTGCCCTCTCTTCTTTTTGTCTTTACTCTTGGTCCAACTCTTGTTGGTCTTCGGGGGCTTCTGTCTCGGGGGTTCAGGGTTAGCGTTTCCGTTTAAGAACGCCGCGAGGCGAGCCTCTTGTAGTTATTTGCATTCCTTAGTGTCATGTCCCTTCGTCTTGTGGTAATCGCCACCATTTTCTCGCATCGAATGGGCCGTTTGAGATGTTAGGTCGAGCCGCTTGCTTCTTTCCCTCGGCGTCCAACGTCCATTTGTTCCAGCCCGGCCCTCGTACAGCCATGGTAGTATCCAGCTGCTCGTCGTCAGGGATGGAGTTGACAAGGCCCTTCGTTTTGTCCGATTTGCTGTAGGACGAGTGCTGCCTAGGTTCGTGGTGGGTTTCCACTGTCTTCATGGCGGTTTGTTTCAGCTCGTGTTGCCTCCTGATAAACGCTCGCTTGTCTTCTTCCATGAGGATGAAGTTTTTGGAGCGATACAGGGCGTCTTGGAGTGAGGTAGTAGGATTGGAGTAGAGGTCCTCTCGAAACTTCGAATGTATCCATAGGGAGTTGCGAAGCGCTTCCACCGCCGTATGGTCCGGAACATGGACCTTCGAAACCAAATGCTTGAACCGTTCCATGAAATCTTGGAGACTTTCATTGCCGATTGGGACATCTTCCAAAGGTCCGCCGAGGATGCCCTTGGCGTGTGAACATGATATAGTGCTTTAGGAACTGTGCGGAGAGATCGTGGAAGCTGTCAAAGGAATCTTCAGACAACCGGGAGAACCAGGTCAGGGATGAACCAGACAGGCTTTCGATGAACAGCTGGCAAAGACCCGCGTCCCTTTCCTCATTGGAGAAATGGGTTCTTCCCATGACGATATTGAACGCCGTCATGTGGTCGGTTGGATCTGTATCGCCGGAGTAAGATGGGATGCGCAGCATTTCGATCGGTTTGGATCTTAACGTCTGTGATTTGCCTAGTAAAGGGGTTTCTTAGCGTAGCGGCCAGAACACCTTCAATCTCCGAGGGCGAAGATTGTCACATGGTGTATCTTGGAGTGGATGTCCTGCATCGAGAGGCGTAGCTCCGCGATTTGGCGTTTAGTGGCGGCATCCAACCCATCGTTTGTACGGTCGACAGCATCGGTTGGTTGGGCTACTCCGCCCGTCGATTGGTTGGGCTACTCCGCCCGTCGGTTGGTTGGACTACTCCGCCCGTCGTCGCCGGCGGCAGCGGGCGTAGGACCTGTCGTGGGAAAAAGCCATCGCTTGGCCGTCTCTGTTTCACCCACCTGGCTGTCTATCGTAGCGAAGGCAGCGGCGAGCGTGCTGAGTCTTTCGTTCGTAACCCTGTTTGCTTCTTCTTGTCGCGCAAGCTGGTCCAAGATGCCTGCATCATCTCGTTGTTTGCGGAGTCGCGGCGACTGGTGCAGGCGCGTCATCAGTAGGTGAGTCATGGGACGCATACTGATTCGTTAACGCTACTCGTAGGCCCCACGGTGTGTGCCAACTGTTGAATCTGAGTTTGGTTAAGTCGATTGACAAGAACTAAACTCGATTTGTGGGAGCTTCGAAGGCGTTTTATTAATTGGTAATGAAGACAAACGTGATTACAAGGAGATCTATGAAAAAGAGAAGAGGTCAGAGCTTTGTTGAAAGCACCGACGAGATTACAAGGAAGATCGATTGGTTGTTCACTCTCAATCTTGCCGTCAAAGTCTTGTGTCTATTTGCGGATCCCCCTCTCGCTCGATCTCCTTTCCATATTTGTAGTCGCGGTCTCTCGTTCCCTTGTTCGCCCTAGAGTCGTTTGCCCTAGAAGTCGTTTGCCCTAGAAGCCCATATTAATCATTAATATTAGTGGGCTTCTGGGCCAAACTCTGCCCAAGTGCGTTTTGAGCAGGCAGCTCATTTTGCGGCCTCGTCAGCCATTCGGTTGAGTCTTCCGGCTCCTTCTTTGTCGGCTCGATTGGCTATGGATGAGCCCAGTAGTGATCAACGGGCCAAATCTTGTTATCAGATGGGCCTTGGGGGAGTTGAAATTCCTCTCCAACATCTTCCTTCATCAAGGCTCTAAGAAAAGACATCTCATCGAACCTATCTTCCAATTGTATTTCTGCTCGGTCATCATCTGTTTGCTTCAGTGTCGATCGATGCCAAGTCCCGTCTGCCCCAATCGCATGCTGTCTCTGAACAATATCCAAGTTTTGCTTTATATCATCCATGAGTGTCGTCAGACTGGTGAGGCAGTTGTATATAGGATAGTAGACATCATCTAGCCTCCTGTAAAAATCATCCAGTGACATCTCTTGAGCTTTGTAGATCTACTGCACAATATCATCAATCTCTGCTTTGTTGTATGTCCTTTGATACTTCATAGTGATCTTTTATGCATGTTCTGGTAAACATATGTAGCTATACTCAAACATATTAGCTCTCTCTAGAACTGCTCTGATGTCTTCAGCTTGCACATTCACTACTCTTCTGTTTGTAGCTCGTGCATTAACATTTTCATCTCTTTAGATGTCATACTCATCTTTCTTTTCCCAATGGAAAAGTCTTTTTCCTTGAGCATCAAAAGCTCTTGTGCCTTGCTCAAAACGCCAACCGGTCGATGGTGGGTGGATGATGTCGATCGATTGTAGAGATATATATGCTTCGGAGGGACAAAGTATGTGTACATCCGGAAAGGTGCTATCGATCGATGCCCGATGGATGCCGTCAATCGATTTAGGATACCTGGAAGTGGATGGAAAATCACGGATCGTCTTGTCGATCGATGCTGTAAGAAGTGTGTCGATCGATAGCTGGTGTTGTTGTCCAAACGAAGTACCTGATCCATAACCCATAACAAGGGCATCTGCTACATCTTCCTTAGATATATGTATTATCCTTCCATAAAGAGCCCGTGCACGTACCTCTGGGTGTCTGAAAATTCCAAACTCATCTGGTTTAAGATTACCAATATATGTATCTTCTGCTGCAAGTTCGCGTTCTGGTTCTTGTCTGATGTCGTTTGATGGCCAAGAGATGTCGTCGTTCGATGGCCAAGATGTCGTCGATCGATGCTCGATTACCCACTCTCGCGTTCATTACCCAACCAACTTCTTTTGATGCTAGATAGTCTGTCAGCTCTTCATCGATGTGATCTTCATCGTATTCTTTGTAAGCTTCACCGTATCCTTGGTATGTTGCACGTGTATCGATCAATGGTGTATGGTGACTGTCGATAGATGTTGGATAACCAGATTTTTGCCTGAAAAGGTTTCCAACTTCATTAGCATGACAAGTAAATCTGCTACATCTTTTCTCATGACATTTAGTAATCTGCCATTCATAGCTCTTGTGTGACTGTCTGGATCTCTCATGATGCTGAACTCATCTGGTTGTAGATAGACATATTCCTTCTCGCGCTATGCAGCTTAATTGAGTTCGTATTTCACTTCTAAACCAGTATCGATCGATGGCATAGGTTACCGTCGATCTATGTCGATTTCCCGAGAGGATGGGAAATATGAAAAACACCAGCCTCTTCCATAGAAATACCACGGTACTCGATCATCTTTTCTTCTCTGTAATCCTCTTCGTACTCGAGGTAGGCTGGGTTTTAACCACCCTCTGCGTGGCAGTTGTTGATTGGTTCTAAAGTAGCGTTGTCGATTAATGTCGAAGGGTGGGTGTCGACCGATTGTTGAACTACAAACGCGTCGATCGATTGTCTAGGTTGGGTATCAGTCGATGCTCCATCTTCTGATTCTCATTGAACTCATAATCGCAGAAGCATGTGGGCACAAGTTCTGCATCATTACACAATTCAATCAAAGTAGATTTTCTCTTATTTTTGATAGGTTCATAGAAAATATTTTGATCAATTAGAGATAGATACAACCTGTTTAATTTCATATCACAGATAGCTCCCACGGTAGCCATGAATGCTCTTCCAAGCAGTAGTGAAGAGTTCCAATCTATCATGATGTCCATCTGGGACTAGGTTGTTGATCTGTACTAGAACATCTTTTACCATCCCTCCTGAGTTCACTTTTGAACAGTCTACAAATGTGAAAGAATCAATGGAGGGTTCCACTTTCAGGTTCAGCTCCTCTGCCATAATTTTTGGCATAATGCTCACTGATGATCCAGTATCACAAAGGGCATTGGGTTCTTCGTAGCCCTTGATGAAGCATGGAACCACGAATTTCCCAGGATCACTTTTCTTCTTTAAACAACTGCTCTATTTCATCCTCTCTTTGAGGTGACTGAACATGATTTCTATTTCAGCGTCTGTCTCCCTTGTTTCCCTGAAAAACATCCACAACATGTGAGTATAATAAGCTACATCAAAAGGAGTATCTAAAGGAATTTTGGAAACTATTTTGACAAAGTTATCCATCTCTTTTTCATTGACATCTCTGCGTTGATGTTTGGAGATCTTTTGCTTTCTCTTGGAGTGTCCTTCATCTTCTCTATCAAGGTTCATAGCTTCAGATGTGTCAGTATTTTGTTCTGAAACCGTCATGGTTGGACGTACAATCAAATTCACATTGATGCTTGGCAGTCGAACCGGCTTTCTCATATGTCGATCGATACTCATGTCACATTGTTGACTGATGCTTCTATCTCTCTATCGGTCGATTCTCTCTTGACGGCGTCGAATGATGTTAGTAGATTCACACGAAGCCACTGATATGGCTAGAGTTGGCGTCGATCTATGCCCATCGTTTGGTGTCAATCAACTCCAATGCGAACTGCGGAATGACATAAAACTTTCCACACAAAATCTCCTTCTTGGAGCTCTTCCCTCTTAAATTTCTGCCAAAAACCATCATCAATCAAAGCATTGACGTGATGCTTATGTCCAGCCTCTATTTTCTCTTGGATCAAGCTTTCATGCCTCCTAATGGTTTCACTTATTTGCAACACCTGATTCTCCAGACTCTTCACATGTGTGTTGAGATTTTCAAACTTGGTGTTGAGGTTGAGGTACAGCCTATCTATCTTTCCATTAAATTCCACAGTCATCTTCTGCTATCCTTCTAAAACTCTGTCAACCATCGCTTTGAGTGTTGGAGTCAAAATCGGTTACGACAGAATCAACGTCAGAAATCTACCGGTAAATGCGCCCTTTGTGAAAAAGAGATAATAACTCGGAAAAAGGAGAACGGGGCTAATCGAAGTCAAATCTCGGCTGACCACGAAGGAACGGTCTTCATAAGTGAGCCAGCAAGAAGAGTTTGTCTTAATACCTCAGGTCATTGTATCCCCAAACGGCAACACGACAAAACGACAAGAAGACTCGATCATCCAACTCTCCGGACGGAGAAGTTGGCCGAGCAAGACGTCCAACTCGTCGAACGGGCAAATCGAACAACAAGAATTGACCAGCTCCCCCGTTTGGCGAGTTGGGTAATGCAGGCCGACCAACTTGCCCGTTCGGCGAGTTGGACAGCATGGCTGAACAAACTCATCGAACGGGCGAGTTAGGTCGATCAAGAGAACCAACTCGTCCATTCGGCAAGTTGGACAAGCCTAACTCGCCAAACGGGCGAGTTAGGTACCACGAGCAATCCAACTCGCCCATTCGGCGATTTGGATCAATCAGTCCATTTTCACCTCGTCCTCGTAACTCCCTATTTTAGAACTTGATTGAACTTATCTTTTTTTGCCTCGATCGACACTGGCATTGGAACTCTATCGAAAGGACTCGTTTCTCGTGAAAGGATTGGGTCGATCGTATAAGACGATAACAGTTAACGAAACACATGGAGTCGAACGCCCCATACAAAAGATCCTAACTCTCGGTTGACGTTGTCTTAAGAATGCTCTTTCGATAAAATCTTAAAAACGCATAAGTCAAAAAACGGCCCGAGAAGGTCTAAAACTCAGCTAAATGCCCATTCGCGATTTTATCCGAAATCGAGCACAAATTTTGTGACGGTTTATCTTTTATTTTGCAGGAAGGGATAAATGTTAAGTTTAAAAGATAAATGTCAAGATCGAAGGATAAATGTTAAGTTTCCAAAGATAATCATGAAGATCGAGGAAAAAAGGAATATTTCCGCGAAGCGATAAATTCGACCAATGGCAGAAGGGAAAAGAGCAAACCGCTCTAGAGGAGTATATAAGGACTTCGAGGGTGATGATGCAAGACACAAAAAAAATCTCTACTCAGAGCAAACATAGCACTTAGAACATTTAGGCAACTTTCCGTTTTTGTTATTCGAGCTGCGACTCAACTAGGATTTTGCAGTCTTCTCGCTGAAAACTCTCATAGCCAAGGCTCCTATCCTGTTGTAAACGCTCATACACATTCAGAATAAGACATTTATTTGCTCTCTTGTCGATTTTTACTAATTTTTTTTATTTTTTACTTTGTATTCTGATTGATTGGCGTGTGGTTTAGCAGATATTTGGGACCTCTGGAAACTAGGGTTTACCCTACGTTCCTAATTCAACGGAAATCGACAGTACGAATTTCGGTTCCCACATCGATCTTACTTTCTAAGGCTTCTGAAGGAGGATTATGGTAGCAGGAAGATCCATAGGTTCTGTTATTGTTGAAGGGTTATCGTTGTGGCCCCTGATTAAAGTTGATCCTTTGACCATTCCCATAGGAATTCCTGTTGAAACATGGATTCCCTTGTTTCTGGAAACCATTCCCATCAATGTAGTTCACATCTTCTTCAACCTCTTCATCTCCAGATTTTATTGCTTCAACTTCTGCAAGAGTAACATACTTCATGAAGAGTTTTTGATAGTTATCCAATTTTTCCTTGACCTCTTCAATATGATCCTTGCTCATAGCTGGTGTCGATTTCCTCCTTTCAAAGTTTGTGTTCTTGGTTCTGTTGCTGGATGTCAGATTCTCAATCAACATTGTAGCTTCTTCAGGATTCCTAGTGCTGAAATTTCCCTCACTAGTTGTGTCCAAAGCCATCTGATACTGTAATCCAACACCTCTAAGAAAGTACTGAGAATTTGCACTTCGTTGAACCCATGATGTGGACAATCTCTTTTTATGATTTGAATCTGATCCAGGGTTTCCGAAAGATTCTGAAGGGTCTTGTGAAAAAGTAGCAATCTTGCTTCTCAGATCTCTTGCTCTTACGTCATCAAATAAATTACGCAGGAAGGCATTCTTGATGTCAGCCCTGGATGTCATAGATCATGGTGGTAATTTCTTAAGCCAATATGAAGCTTCTCCAGCAAGTGAGTACTTGAAAAGCTTCCAAAAGAGATAATCTTCGGGGACTTCATTGGCTTTGATAGCAGTCACTAGATCGTCAAATCTCTCCAGATGATCCATAGGGTGCTCATTTCGTAACCCACGGTAAGGTGTTTGTGCTACAAGTCCGAAGAAGGTGAGCTTGATTTCAAAATCGTTCCTCTGAAAATCTAGAGGACAAATGGTGGATCTGTTGGCGTAGAACTGGTCTGGATGGTTGTCGTCAGCCAGTGTTCTTTGAGCAGCTTAGGCATTAGCTTCTGGTTGAGCTTCTGCAGCGTCTGCTTCTGCTTCTGTATCAGGGATTATGGCCCCCTGATCCTCTATCTTTTGACATGTTGGATTACGTAGATGACCGTCGAGGCCATGAAGGTTTCCATTCTCATCCCAAGTCAATATCAAAGTCGCAACCATCTGAACTCATCTGCTGCTGCCAATCGTTGCTATGTGATCAGTGTCGGTTGATTCTCGAGTTCTGATGTCGGTCGATGTTGTCCATAAAGAAGTGTCGGTCGACGCTGTGTAGGTGCCGTCGATCGATGCTTGTTGTCTTTCTTTGCGGATCGTACGTTCAAGTCTGTCGGGGTCAGAGAATAGCAGTTCTTGTCCTTTATTGCTTATGGTGTGTCTTTGCATGCACCTGAATAACAAATAAAAATAAAAATCAGTAACTTAAAAAGTAGTAAAAAGCCTAGACTAAATCTTAGAAATTAAATCTAATATCGATCAATGCTCCCCGGCAACGGCGCCAAATTTGACGTGGTGTGTGTTTTATTGTTCTAGCAGGGTATAAATATCCTAAGCAAATCACTGTGAAATTAACCTTAGTCTTAACACACAAATAATACTCTTACCAATAGAGATCAGGTGCAGTACTTAGGGATCGAATCTACATAAAGCAATGATACACAATAGATTTCTTATTTCTAAAGATTAAGCTAGATGAATATATATATATTAGTGACAAACAAGAAATATTCCTTAGCAGAGGTAGAGATGCAATATGGAAATATGCTAATGATGCAAATATGGAAATATGCTAATGATGCAAATATGGAAATATGCTAATAAACTAAGTATATGTAAATGTAAATATGCTAGATCTAGGGTTTTGAGCTTAATGGATTATAGGGAATATGAAGCACAAAAATGTAAATATTCTATAACTCAAATATTAACTATTCTGACTCTTTTAACTCCAACTCTCGTATGTGAGCTAAAGGAAAGACCATCGATTGATGGATAAGGTCTGATGTCGATCGACGGTGAAATCAGAAGGAAGTGTGGACGAGATTTGATAAGTCCACCAGACTTATTAGACCAGCTCTCGCATGCGCCTAACAGCCTAGTTCAATAGAGTTTATTCTGGCACATAACCTACTCTCGTAATTGTCTATGTCCTACGATCGAGATCCTAGTTAGCTACTCTATAGTACAAGCATGAAGCACAACTCAATTGATGGATATTAACTTTACCTAGCAATTTTTGACTTTTGGGATAATCCATGACTGATGTTATTCAACCCTAAATCTAGTTGATGACCACTCAGACATAATTGAAGTAAGAACCATAGTCTGAATATAATGCATAGATAAAATATTGGGGTTCCAATACAAATCTTCTTAAGGAGTTATGAATCTTCTCCCCTAAAAAACTTAGGTCAAAACTCGTCCAGTGTACTTTCGTCATTTGTCTTTTAACTTGGGCTTTGAATCGGTTGTCTGCGAATTGGACGTCGATCGATGGCAAGTGTGTAACGTCGATAGACCTTGGTGTTTAAACATCGGTCGATGCCAAGGTTGGTTCGTCGATCGACGACAGTCTTGTACTTCAATTCCTCAAATGGTCAGCTACGGATTATTCACCTCTAAATGCTCCAAGTATCTCCATATATCTCCAAAATGTCCATGGACCTATAAATACTCTAAAACATAGCCTATACACACATAATAAACTCTAAATAGAGCAGACAACATGGCCTAAACCTAGTAATAAATAGGCTATATCATTTATACATTGTATTTTCCTCTTCTCTATGTCTAAACGTGAAGAAGAACCCTAGTCCCCAAAATAAATCTCTTGATGCACCCCCATAATCACTATGATGTACAATTTGGCCTCCATAAATCATACAGACTCTCTATATTTGGCAACATCAGCATATGTGCTTTCAAGTAATCAATCGCAGGTCCTTCTTCTTCTTCTTATCTTAGTTCTCCTTGGTCTAAATTCGCTTTGGTTTGAGATCGATATCATCTCTTATCTTAGTTCTCACTTAACTTGTTTTGATTTCAATATTTGTTTAGATTTCAATATTCGTTACTTGTTTAGATATCAATATTTGTTACAGTTTGTTTTGACTTGTACACTAATATATTTTGTTTCCGTTGAAACAGATGGACTCAACATCATCTCTTGATCGCGAAACCCAAAACATAGAAGATGAGGGAGAGTTACCAACTCCGGATAGTAACAGAGAGAAAAGGGAAGAATCTAGTGGAGCTAGTTCTCAACAATCAAAATTGAAGCGGATCCTCCCAACAAGATCAAAAGTGTGGGAACATTACACAAGAACTAAGGAGAACAGAAACATGTGTCTATGCAACTATTGACAGAATACCTTCTCATGTCTCACCACATCAGGGACCTCGAATTTGAAGAAGCATCTTTAGGTTTTCAAAAACCATCAAGCATGGTTAGCAATCCGAAAAGATAAAAAAAAATATCTCTAAGGATGGGAAGCTAAAGTCAGGTAAACTTACTGATGCTATTTTTATAGAGGCCACGAATGAGATGGTTGTGTTGGGACATTTGCCTTTAGGTTTTGTCAATAGTGTGGCATGGAAGCATTTCTATAAAAAGGTTTTTTGTTCTTAAGTTTTATTCATATTTCTTTAATTGTTTGTTGTTCTTAGTTTCATATAATCTTATGTCTATGTTTTATATGTTTGTAGACAAAGCTAGGATTCATTCCTCATTCAAGAAGGACTTTAACTAAAGACGTCGTGAAGACCTATGTGGAGAAAAAAAAGAAGCTCTGAAAAGATGGTTCTCATGCAACAAAAAACGTGTGTCCATCACTACAGATATTTGGGTTTTCCAAACAACAGCTAATACATTAGAAAAATACTTGGTTTACAAGTTTCTACATTTAATAACAAACAACGTGTGTCCATTACAAGTTACTCACATTCTTTATGATTTATGGTTTGTAGGTGCTAGTTACATGGTCATACTGGTTCATTATATTGATCCTTTGTGGCGACTGGAGAAGTTGATCATAGGATTCAAACACATCACGGATCAAAAAAGTCAGACTATAGCAACTGTTTTATTACATTGCTTGGATGAATGGAGAATTGAGAGGGTCTTTTGTGTAACTGTTGACAATGAAAATGCCAATAGTTCAGCATTAAGGAAGTTTCAGAGCGCTTATTCATTAGTTTCTGATGAGTCTCTAGTATTATATTGTGAGTTCTTGCATGTGAGATGTAGTGCCCATATAATAAACCTGATTGTGAAGGATGGAATGGCATAAATAGACCAAAATGTGGCTGCTATCAGGAATGCTATCTCGTATGTTAGATCACATACAAATATGTTGATGTCTTTTGAGCTTAAGGTTGACTCGGGTAGGATAACTAGGGAAGCTTGCCTTTGGATGTCAAGACAATGTGGAACTCAACATATCTGATGTTGACAACAACTCAGAAGTTTAAGGTGGCATTTGAGAAGGTGGAGGCAGAAGACAAGTTGTACATTGAGTATTTATGTGAGTTAGAGAATGGTTCTAAAATGATTGGTCCTCTTCTGCATAGTGATTGGAATGCAATTGAGAAATTGTGTTGGTTTCTTGTGATCTTTTTCAGCTCAACCTTGGTGGTATCAGCTTCAACTTCTCTTAATGTGCACAAGTGTTATGGCGAGATAGTTACCATTGCAACAAAGCTGATGCCACTCACTAACAGCTTTGACCCTGAGTTGAAGTCCAAGGCAACATCAATGTTTAAAAAATTCAACAAGTATTTGGGATGGTCTCAAGAACTTGAACAAGATGCTAATAGTTGTCATTGTATTTGATCCGTCGAAGAAGTTGGGGCTTCTGAAATTGTGCTTTGAAGATTTGTATGGATATAACACTATCGAGTATAAGGCGATCTTAGAGTCCTTGAAAGGAGTCTTGAGAAGCTTGTTCAAGGAATACAGTGCAAGATATGAAAGTGGTTTTGATATAGATGACCAATCATCTCAGCCTACCAATACATCATAGTCTTGTGGAGAGCAGTGTATTGAAAGAATGGAGATAGTTGATGATTGTGTTGGATACAAGCGGATTGATTTAGGTACAAACAGAAGCTGAAAGAGATTGGGGTTAGAGAGAAAAAAGATGAGTTAGAAACTTACCTCAAAGAGAGTGTGGAAAACCCGGATCTGATGATTGGAGAGGACTATGATGTTTTGTCACGGTGGAGGACGAATGCAGCTAGATTTCATGTGTTATAAGAGATTGCTCAGGATATTTTGGCTATGTAAGTATCAACAGTTGATTCGGAGAGTGCTTTTAGTACTAGTGGCATGATGCTAGAACCTCATAGGAGTTGTCTAACTCATTATATGGTTGAGGTTTTAATGTGTTCAGAATAGGGGATGAGACAAGACCTGAAGATGGAGAGAAGACCTGAAGATGGAGTCAAGACTGCCTTCAAATGCACAAATTCTTATCGATCTTGAGGAGGATGACAAACTCGAAAGAAGTAACTATAATCACTTTTAGTAATTACATTCGATCACTCTTAGTAAAAGTCTCTTACATCATTTTAACTTCCTTTGACTTTTTAATTTGCAGAGAATGGGGATGCAACAGACTTTCAGTAAGAGAAGAGTGTTACAAGATTAGGTTTTCTGTTTAGAATTTGAACATTTTGAAGTTGTTTTCGTTTTGATTTAGTACTTTCTTATGTCTTTGATTTCATTTTTTTAAAGTTCGGTGTGTTAAAACTTATGGTTGTTTAATTTCGGATTTTAAGATATTTGAGTTATTTTTTTCAGTTTTAATTGGTCTACTTTGATTACATTGGTTATAAAATACCGAACTCAAACCAGATCCATTTAGAATTGTATTTTCATGGATCTTGTTTAGCTCAACCAAACCAAACCGATGTGTTCTGAACCGAAACCGTAGTGAAAGTACATAAAAGTAACCGAATGGAGCTTCTAAGCTCGAAATCCAAAAAAAAAAGAAATCTAATTAAACCCGAACCAAACCCAAACGATACACCGAATGCTCATGCCTATATCCACTAGTATGTTTTGTTATAAGGGTGAAGGAGCCTGAAGTCATTGGACAGTCTCCTTTGAATCAGTTTCGAATAGAACCGCCTAGTTTTCCATGCAGGTCATCAGATCTAGTTTTAATTCATTTTTCTCGATGCTGACAAAAAAAAATCTTATTTAGTTTTCTCTTATAATATTTATGAAAATTTCCTTAAGTGAACTACTTGCAGAGATTGTCTTTTATCTGCTGGCTTTTGTCTCTGGGAGTTTAGTTAAGCTCGCTGGCCTGGTGTTGGTTCATGTAATCTTTGTTTCTTTGATCTTTCAATATAATCTTTCAGTGAAAAAAAAAAAAAACTACGTGCAGTGCAGTACACGTGAGAAGCAAAGCAAGGGATGCAGAAAGAAAAAAAAAACAGTACGACAAATCCTTCACCAACCGTACCGCTAAGCCAAGGCATTGAAACCAAATATTGATAGGCATAGCTCAACAGTAGCAACTATTTCTTGACCATCTTCTCTTTTAATTCACTTCTTTATTCATTTTTAATTTTACTCTGTCCCCACACACACCATTATGCATATTCTAAAGATACCACCTCATCCTGTGGTTGGCACGATCCGGATTCTAATTCGAAAGTCTTTTCATCGTAAGGGATTCTAATATTACATGTTTGACCAAAATTAAAAAGAATTAATAATAATATTACATGCCTTATCCAAGTGTTACGAAAAAAAAAAAGTGTTACGAAAAAATATTATTTGTAACTAGAATTTGTTTTAGCCTATACTTCCATTAATTAATTTACAAAAGGTTTGGCTTATCTCAATATTTTCATAAAGTCTAGTGACTGAGTTGTTTTTTTTTTGTCAACAATATTGTCGATGTTCGATATATGGAATTCACTGTTACGGTAAAATGATGGGAATTTTCAAAAATATCACTTTCTTTGTACCACTTTTTATTTTTACCTTCATTAAAGAGACATTTTCAAAAATACCATTTTTTTAAGGGTAATTTTTTTTAAAATTAATTAGAATCCTAAATTTTAAATTTCTAAACCCTACCCCACCCTACACCATCCCTTAACTCTAAACCATAAGTCTTAAATTAATTAACCTAAAAGTTATAAATGTGGTTTTTCCTCTTAAAAAATAAGAATAAAAGTGATTAAGGTATTTTTGAAAAGTGGTACAAGGAAAGTTGTATTTTTGGCAATTTTCCTAAAATAGAGAATTTTCAAAAATACCACTTTCTTTGTACCACTTTTCATTTTTACCTTTGTTAAAGAGACATTTTCAAACATACCACTTATTTAAGGGGCAAATTTTTTAAAAATTAATTAGAATCCTAAATTTTGTATTCCTAAACCCTAGCCCCACCCTACACCACCTCTTAACTCTAAACTCAAGTCTTAGATTAATTAACCCAAGGATTATAAGTGTGTTTTTCCTCTTAAAAAAACAAGGGTAAAAGTGATTAAGGTATTTTTGAAAAGTGATACAAAAAAAGTAGTATTTTTGATAATTTCTCAAAATATAACATTTCTACTACCATTTTTCATGTTTACCTTATTCACTTTTACCCTCATTATAAAGAGAAAAAATACTTATAACCCTAGGGTTAATTAATCTAAGACTTAAGGGTTAGAGTTGAGGGGTGTGTATGGTTTTGAAATGTGAAGTTTAGGATTTTAATTCATCTAAAACAAATTTGCCCCTCAAAAAATAAAGTATTATGAAAATGTTTCTTTATTGAATGTAAAGATAAATAATAATACCAATAATGTGGTAAACATGAAAATCTCCATTATTTTTTTTCAAAAATTGAATATTATAAATATATATTTAAATTATTAATCAAACTTTAATTTATAAATGAATTTTTTAAATTAATTATTAAAATTAAATTAATATTCATTTAAATTGATATAAATCAATACACAAAAATTATATTATTTAATTGTTGGAGAGTTGACTCACATTTGGTTTTATTAGAGGTGGCATATTGCTTTGGTTATGGATTCGGTTTGAGTTTCGCTTAGTTTAGTTTGGTTAATTTGGATTTTATAAAATTCAATCCAGACCGAAGTAGCTTTGGTTGGGGTTGTTTGAAGTTTAGTATGGTTTGTATTATTTTGGTTCACTTTATTATGATTTGTTTTGATTGGATGTAGTTTTTTTAATTATAAATATGTAATTATTAGTTTGATTTTAAAAAATAATCAACTTATAAAAAAGTAGGGGTGAAATAGAAACTTTGTTAGCTAAGTGTATCCAAAAATCTAATAATAAGTTAAAATTTGTTCTAACTGAGTTTTAGGTATATTCTGTACATTTTATTGAAAGATAACTTGTTTATATGGGTTTAGTTATGCAGTTTCCTTAAACTAGTTTAACATAAATGTAGTTAAAGCTTAATGAAAAGTACAGTTAATACTTCACTTAACAAATAATTAAATTGTCAAGATTGTTTACAAAGTAATATGTCGGAGACGAAGACCAAATAATTTTATAGAAAATCTAAACTGTTATTTACAATAGTGATATCAAATAAATACACATGTGTATTGTTTTAAAAAACAGTATATATTCTATCCAGCTGGGCTTACATATTATAAACAAAGTGCATGCTTGGACTCAAAGTACAATTTTTAAGAGAGAAAATTTGAACACCGGAATATATGCATGTTTGTTCCAAATAATTAGAGTAACTTTAAAGCATATTTATACACATACACATTTTCTAGAAAGTTAAACATTATATAAGCCAAAGAGTCCCGCATCTTCTTTTTCATCATATTCTCAAATAACTCTAAGAACAAAGAGAGCTTTTTGAGGCTTAAACACAGCAAAACTTAAAATGGCATTCTCGAAAAGACTCGTTTACGCAATGATCTTTACAGTTTTTGTGATAGTTAAGCCCTCAGAAGCTGCTCTTAATGCTCACTACTATGATCGATCGTGCCCTGCTGCTGAGAAAATCATACTTGAAACTGTTAAGAAGGCTATCTTGCATGATCCCAAAGTGCCTGCTCGTCTCCTAAGAATGTTCTTCCACGATTGCTTCATCAGGGTATGCATATTCTTTCTTTGATGGTTGATATTTAATGCAACTAGACATTGAAGTTTATGAAGATCGTTTGCAAATTATTTGGTTGGGTTGTTGTAGGGGTGTGATGCGTCTATTCTACTAGATTCGACCAAGTCAAACCAAGCTGAGAAGGACGGCCCACCAAACATTTCAGTACGATCATTTTACGTGATTGATAATGCTAAGACAAAGCTTGAAAATGTTTGTCCTCGTACCGTGTCCTGCGCCGACGTGATCGCCATCGCAGCTAGAGATGTGGTCACCCTGGTGAGTCTTCGTAATATAGTGATCCGGTTTAAACATTTGGTTCGGTTCGATTTCTCAACACCTCTTAAGATTATATTTTCTCATTTCATAGTCCGGTGGTCCTTATTGGAGCGTTCTGAAAGGACGCAAAGATGGGAGAATGTCGCGAGCCAATGAGACAATCAATCTCCCAGGACCAACGTTCAACGTGTCTCAACTGATCCAAAGCTTTGCAGCAAGAGGGTTGTCAGTGAAAGACATGGTTACACTCTCCGGAGGCCACACGATAGGATTCTCTCATTGTTCTTCCTTCGAGGCCCGTCTTCATAACTTCAGCAAGTTCCATGATGTTGACCCTTCGATGAACTTTGCATTTGCGCAAAGCCTAAAGAAGAAATGCCCGAGATCTAACAACCGAGGCAAGAACGTAGGGACTGTCTTGGACTCCACGGCCTCGGTTTTCGATAATGATTACTACAAGCAGATTCTATCTGGAAAAGGTGTGTTTGGGTCTGATCAGGCACTTGTAGGCGATTATCAGACTAAGTGGATCGTTGAGACATATGCTCGAGACCAAATGGCCTTCTTCAGAGAGTTTGCAACTTCCATGGTGAAACTTGGTAACTTTGGTGTCAAAGAGACGGGAGAAGTGAGAGTCAATCCTCGCTTCGTCAATTAAAAAAAGCAAAAGTCTACAGAAAAGATATGCAACTGAGAGTTTTATTTTCTTCAAGTTTGAATTCATTTATATCTCATATCACAATAAATAATATAGTATTATCGTTCCCTTTGAGTTGCAGCGTTTGCTTTTACATGTAAACATGTGCTGCTTCAGTGAACTTTAACTTTATATTACCAGCTTAATCCATGGTTCGAAATGTTGAATGAAAGTAACAGAAAACACAGAATGATTATTTATGCAAAAATGACATCAGAACGGAACACATACTTAACTCCCTTGGAGACATTTCTTCCTTCATGCAACATACACTTGTCTCCGTGGATGTGAAAGAGAGCCATACCTTCCACTGGAGCTACCTGCGGCAAGTTTTATTTAAAAGTTAAAACCGAACAAAAAGAAAACATGAAACTAAAACGGAGAAAACCTATTTGAGAGTTACCTCAGCTACAATACTGTTCCTTGAACCATAAAAGACAGTTTCTCCACCTACTAAAGGCTCAGCTGAAGCAGAATCATTTGTCTTGCTTGAAGAAGTGCTCTTGGATTTTGACTTCGTGTTGTTGTTGCCGCTTAGATATATCAATAATGTGTAATAAGTCCGCTTCCCATCTTCAAGATCAACACTTTCATCAATGTGACGGCCAAAATGCTGACCAGCACTATACCTGTAAAATCGACAAAGGATGCGTATTCTTTGAACCATCACCAAGAAACAAAGAATGAAACTTTTAAAAAGTAAGAAAGGTTTACCTGTAAAATCGAATGTTTGGATTCAAGCCAACAGCGACTTTCCTCCTAATCTTGATATCAGTAAATAAATTAGAAAGCCCGGATTGCCATAATGCATCGGCAAGGACAGGATCGTTCACTGAGATTCGATGGTTATCTCTAAAAGCTTCACCATAAGCAGGGCCACGGCTTCCTTGGTGAGTGAAACCTAGAGACTCTGCGATTTTAACAAAGCCCTTTGACTCATCACAAGTGAGACAGTTCTCCACCTGAAATCATCATAAAACCCCAAATGTTAAAAAGCCTCTCCAGAAACTAATCTATTAACAGAACCACTTCTACATCAAAGATTCGGACAAAGCTTTAAAATTTTACATGAAATAAAGCATAAACAGCTACAGGTTTTCTAAACTGAATCGCAATTGATTCGTCATGGGTTTAACCTAGAATGATCGAACGAAGTTAAATGGTGATAATATGAGATACATTACCGTGAAGAGATCAAGATTCTTGAGATAAGAGACACTAAGATTGGGTTTTGGTTTGATCTTCGGCCACTTGATTGTTGCAGACAGTTCTCCTTTGTCTCCCATCTTCGCGATTTGGGGAGGATGTAAGATCAGAGAATTTATATTTATTAAATTCACTTTATTTTATTTTTCTCACTTAATTAAGTTTTAATCAAAATAATTTTATTCGTATTTTCATATTTTCCTGAGAGATGAAGCTTAATAAGCAGGCCCATTCAAAATGTTTGAAGCACAAGACTATATAATAAGCCCAATTAAACATTATATTGCAATATGGGGACATAGAATCTGGTTTGCTAATCAATTAGGTATATATTAGTTAGCTTTCTGTTGATATAAAAAAAAGAGAGAATTGAAAAAATAGGGCATATTGAACTTACAGTTTTCCTAATATCACTTTTGGTCTTGTACATCATTTGGACATGTTTTTCCCTTTTGCAATGAGAAAATTAGATTTATAAGTAATTAAAATTTCAAAAACATGAAAACTCTTAGAAACATAGTATGATTATTTACATGTTTCCTTTTTTGTTAAAAATAAATAGTAAAATTATATCATTTAATGTTTTATTTAAGCATGAAATACTCATTTTAGCTTTCTCTCATATCAATCATATCAAAACATTGTCCTTTAAAAGTTTTATTTGGGTTGTAATGGTTCAAATTCAATTTTAGTGTTGCAGTCGTGTTACTTTCGATTAATCTGGATTATGTTATTTACATTTAAAGAGTTTAGGTTAACATATCATAAATTTAATGTTAGTGTTTCAGTTTATGTTAGCTACATAACCAGTCTAAAAAGTTTCTATACAAACACATAACTAGATAAACATAGAGTAATTGATATGATAGAAACATTATAACCAATATATTTCTTATAGAAGATTAAAGTTTTCTTATTTAATAAAGTTTTGTTAATTTTACTAAATAATAAAATATTATAAGCTATTAAAATAATTTATAAACGTTTAACATTTTTTATAAAAAAAAATTTATTTATATAAATCTATTTATTTTTTTAATTATTATATATGTGGCATATTTGTCAGCAAAATTACCTTACGAAGCATCTACATCAGCAAAATTAAATTAAGTGGCAGCTGATATAGCAACTGGGGTATGATTTCACAAAAATAAAATAAAAAATAAGTATGTTATTTGAATTTTTTCGAAAGTACATACATGTTTTTGCATGGTCATATAAACCGGATATGAATTGAACATATCGCGATATGTCGGGTATAAAATAACCGTTTCCCGTAAAAAACATAATCAAAACTTTCTTATATATTATACTCTTTTTATAATTGGTTTGCTTATATTCTAACTAGAAATCGTTAGTATACCTTCGACTCGAATATGTGTTATAACTTTAACTCTACAATCTATCTTGTTTTGCTTATGTGCTATAATTTGTTGTAACTATTACCTAATGATATACGTATAGAAGAATAGACTTCCAATCCATTATTCAATATTCAATATTAGGTAGGTTAATAGATTCTGACTCGTTGTTTCAAAGGATGGGTGTATTTTTTTTTTTGAAAATTTAATTTTAATATTTGTGTTTTTTTGTAAATCATATTTGTCTTTAATATTAATTTAATTTAATATAATTTTTGTAATTATATTAAATATGTCAAGTTGCATACTTATACACTTGTGCAAATGTATTTCAGAAATTATTATCAAATTTCAATTCTAAAAAATTTGCAACATATTATATTTTTTTATTAGTTACCTAATTATAACAGTTATAATTGTTGACAAAAAACCTTACGTAAGTCTTTTATAAAAATATTTAACAAATTATAGAAACTATATTTTTTGATAAAAAAATATATAACAAATTATGTGTTTCACGTAAATGAAAATAGAAAGGTAACTGTTTATATTATTAGACACACACTATTAATAATTTTCCAAATCAGTGAATGGCCGTATTAACTTTTTGATTTATATTAGGAAGCACATTTGTAAGAGATACTTTTTGAGAGGAGGTAAAGATCTCTTCAAATAATCCTATGATATTCTCGCAATATTTTCATCATGCACGTGAGTAGTTTACCCCATCTCGATCTTCCATACTTGTGATATGGTTTGTTAAATTTATGGACTTCATAATACCATAATAGAACATAGTATATCTATCACCAATATTTAGCCAAGGGTTCCTGATTTTGAATTTTCAATATTCTTCCTCATCTTTATAAGCATGATTAAGCTCTTTATGTAGAAAGTGAATGTTTTCTGTCCAAACCGATGGATCCCGAACTGAGCAGTTTATAGTTTCTCGAACTTCCTGAATTAATATAGCCTCATCGGTTTGATTCCTACGTTTCCATGAAATAATTGTCCCACGCCACACCTTCAATTTGGCATTCTAGTCATCAAAATCGTTAACTCTTTCTCAAGAGGATGAAACTGAGTCAACAAAACCTTGATCTCCAAAGAGTCTTTTATCATACCAAGAGTATCTGTAAGTGCAAAGATAACACCACAATTAAGTAATGCAGAAAGTAAACAAGAGACAAAACAATACAAGTAACCATTATGCTTTATTAGAAACTTCTTTTAAACAATCTTTACAAAACTTGCTTAATCAGCCTTACACAGTCTGTTAACACCCTAACAACTGGTACTGAAAGATTCCTAAGCTACCTGCTTGTATCTCTCCTCCGTCACGTACTTCGGCAACTGCTTCAACACGACCAAGAACACACCAAGAACTTCTCTCTTTATAAAATTAGTCTATGTGTCTCTGTCTAATTACAGACGACCCCATAACTATTTTATAGTTATTCTCCAAGTTCCCGAAACCCTAGTCTCCAAGGAACCACAATATAGACATCTTCCGTATCAATAAGTGCAACTTTCCTTTTCTTGGAATGCACTTATTCCTCTTCCTTTAAGTCATAAACTTGCTCCCCAAGTTTATTCCTCTTGCCTTTTCTCCAAGATACCCACTTGCTCTCCAAGTCTACACGACTCCAGCTCAGCATCTTGACTCCACATGGTCTTCACCACTCAACACGTCGTCTGCGTCAGCATCTACGTCAGCGACTACTTCTGGGCAGACATCTTACATCTTCAATCTCCCCCTTTTAGCTTTGTGTGCCGATCAAGCACAACATTCTTCTGGTTCAACAACCACGTTCTCCACCTGGAAACTTCCATGCTAATTATGCTTTTCTCCCCCACGAGATGTGCACCACACCATGCTTTTCTCCCCCATGAGATATGCATTCTTCTCTTGACCAGAACATCACCATTCTCCCCCCTGCTTGATTGCATACTAAGCTAAAACATATGCTTAGATGTCAAGCCTTACAGACAAACCCGTCTGCTTCTTCATGCGTAATCATGATACAACCTATGCTGAAGCGGAATAGATTACAAGGACTGCATCATGCTCTTACGCACCTGTCGACCTACCTTTCGACCAGCTTCTTTTGAGGACTTGGCTTCCTTCATGTTTCGTCTTCTTGACCATGAGCCCTTCCTCATCCACACCGAGTGCATTCTGCACTCGTTGCTACTCTCTTGGAGTGATTTCACTATCACCCTCCTAAAGATCACCTCGCATCACTTCCTGACACACTTCGATCTCCTTCCCCTTTGTGCCATGAACAACTCTTTGTTCTGACTCCAGACTTGATGCTTTCTGATCTTCCTCAAGATAACTCCTAACCGAGCTGCATCCTTCTTCTGATGTCTCTTCCTTGATCTCATCAAGTAAGCCACTTTTGGCTAACACCACTTTTTCAACCCACTTGAGTTTAGTGAACGTCTTGTTCACCTTCTTTGCCATGTTTCTTCTCTTCTCACGAGCAAAATACTCCACCTTCTTGTGTCCAACCTTCCCACATAACCAACAGCACATCCGATGTTGCTTCTTGTTTGGCCTGACACAGTTGCTGATGCACCGATCAACCTCATTCCTTGTACCAGCTGCACAACCATGCTTCAGAACCTCCTGTCTGACCTTCATGTTGTTGCACTGATGTACAACCTTTGGCTTGCTACTCACAGCTTCACGCTGTAGAACTTCCTGTTGTACTCTCTGATGTACGTCCCGACGTACTTCCCGACGAACTTCTTTAGCTCCACTTTTTGATGTGCTTCCCTGCACGAAGTGTGACAGCCCCTTCTGTTGTACTTCCTTAGTACTCTCAGAACCTCGATATCCCAGTCCCCAGTTCACCTTGGCTGGTTGACCCATTGATAGGATTTGATCCAAGTTCTTGGATCCACTGTTGAGCATCCTGATCTGCTTGTGATTCTCAGCCAAATCACGTTCCAGCATTCTTGCTCTCTCTTGTTCACCAATAGCAACTTCCCTCAGCTTGCTAACTTCCTGCTCAAGAAACTTATTCTTCTCTTTTACAGCCGCAAGTTCTTCAACAAGTTCTTCAACCAACTTGCTTTGCTTTTGAGCCACATCCTGCTCACGACTCTACACCAGATCGTGTTGCAATCTTAGATTCTCATCCTTGAGATTCAACCACTTATCATACAACACGTGATACTCCTCAGTGTCTGTACCACTATCTGAATCAGAAGATTCACTAGACTCATCCTTGTAAGCACCAAAAGCAACAAGATTCTTCATCACCTTTCCATCTTCTTCAGATTCTGAATCATCAGATGACTCCAATGAAACTCATTTTCCCTTCTTTAAGTTCGGACATTCACGCTGTGCATGTCCAACACCTTTACACTCAGGGCACTTGAGTTCTTTTCGTTGTGCAAGAGGACAGTCAGCCTTCACATGACCTACACCTTCACACTCATAGCGCTTGAGACCTTCTCTTCTTTTATCACGCCAACTTCTCTGTCGACCATACTGATTCTTCCCACCAGAAGAATTCATCATCTTACCAAGATTTCTAGCCAACACACCCTTGGCATCTTCAAGATTCACAGATTTATCACCATCTTTATCAACTACAAGCGCTATGCTCTTTGAGGTACCACCTGACGTAGAGACCGAGCTACTGTCTGTCTCCATCTCTTCTGCCTTCAGCATACCCACAAACTTGTCAAACTTGAGCTCATCCGTGTTTGTAGTCATATTCAAGACCGCCTTATGAGCTCCAAACTTCGCTGGAAGACAACGTAGAAACTTCTTTACCAGCCTCTTCTCCTTGTACTTCTTTCCAAGTACAAATGCTTCATGCGCCATAGCACTAAGTTTGGCACTGAAACTCGCCACAAAATCATTATCAGACCACCTGAGATTCTCAAATTGCGACCCAAGATGATCCAGGCGTGTCCTCTTGACACTATCATCTCCTTCAAACGAATTCAGCAGGATCTCCCACGCCTCTTTAACTGAAGTACTCCCCTGAATCAGCTGGAACTCCTCTGCTTCAACAGCTCCAAAGATCACCGACAACGCATTTGCATTAAACTTTGATGCATTGCGCTCTGCCCCTGTCCAGTCTTCTTTTGGCTTGGGCTTCTTCCCGTCGTCTGTGACTATGGTAGGCTCCTCCCACCCAGTCTCCACAACAGTCCACGCATCTTCATTGATTCCTCGAATCAACTGCTTCATGCGAGCCTTCCAATGCCCATACTGGTCCGCATTCAACATGATCATCTTCTGCATAGAAACAATCGTGTCCATCTTCACCTTCAGGATTACACCGATAACTTAGGTGCCCCGCTCTGATACCAATTGTAAGTACAAAGATGACACCACAATTAAGTAATGCAGAAAGTAAACCAAAGACAAAATAATACAAGCAACCACTATGCTTTATTAGAATCTCCTTTTAAACAATTTTTACAAGACTTGCTTAATCAGCCTTACATAGTCTGTTAACACCCTAACAACTGGTACTGAAAGATTCCTAAGCTACCCGCTTGTATCTCTCCTCCGTCACGTACTTCGGCAACTGCTTCAGCACGACCAAGAACACACCAAGAGCTTCTCTCTCTATAAAATCAGTCTATGTGTCTCTGTCTAATTACAGACGACCCCATAACTATTTTATAGTTATTCTCCAAGTTCCCGAAATCCTAGTCTCCAATGAACCACAATATGGACATCTTCCATATCAATAAGTGCAACTTTCCTTTTCTTGGAATGCTTTTATTCCTCTTCCTTTAAGTCACAAACTTGCTCCCCAAGTTTATTCCTCTTGCCTTTTTTCCAAGATACTCACTTGCTCTCCAAGTCTACACGACTCCAGCTCAGCATCTTGACTCCACATGGTCTTCACCACTCAACACGTTGTCTGCGTCAGCATCTACGTCAGCGACTACTTCAGGGTAGACATCTTGCATCTTCAGTATCCACGTATTTTTCTCATAATATAATAGATAATAATAATTATGGGGTGACCATCAGACTGCAATTTCTAAAAACTCAATTTCAGAAATCAATAATTCTGTTTCTATTGATTGTTAACCATAGCTCGATCGAGAAAACACTCAATGATTTCAGATCTTTTTTACATACCCATCTGAAAGGATTATATGTACTAGGTAAGTCATGCGTATTATACACCTCAATCATCATCTTAAAATCATGGAAACTCGAAGAATACCTAGTTATGTACCTCCTTTCTTTTCTGATTGATGTATGATTTCATCAAAATCACCACACATCATCCAAGGGCCAATTCTAGATGTTGCAGTTCCTTGTAATCTTTCCCGAAGGTGATGTGTGTGACTGGGAATATAATGACTGTATACACATGATAAATAGAAGGAAATTATTTATATTCAACATGCATATCTACAAGGCGGGCATCAAAGGAAATACAAGAAATTGAAATATGTTGCTTCTAATAAACAACTAGACCACTACTTAGACCTTCTGGAGGCACAATTTACATATGATCTTACCCTAGGTAGACTCCAATTCCCTGACACAGTTCTTGGACTGGTTAGTTTCAATAAGGAACAAGAAGTCTAGAAGATACAATCTTTGCATCTCCTTAAGACGTCGAACTGTGAGACATTGTCCCAAGCATATACAGTTCCAAACTTCAGATCTCATGGGGCTTGTAGTGGTACCGGGACCACTGCACCTCTGCCAATTGCTGGAAATCAGTCTTCACTAGCATCTTCATAATCTTCACAAATCTTAGCCAATCCATTAGCAACAAAAGACGAGCACTCCTGAACCAACACTCACTTATCAACCAATGTATCCTCTGGATGAGGTCGCTTCAACGCAGATTCTAGGCCCAAATTTCCCTCTAAGAGCATCTGTTTTCAATTGTTGGCGCTTTCTCTTTTGATATTATGCATATCCATTGGGTGATAACAAATTGTATGACTACTTTCCCCATACATGATAAAACTACCATACTGATTAGGAATCCTCCATTTATAGAATGATATGATCGGCCTCCTCATCAAATTCCTTAGTAGAGCAAATTTGATCTTATCCCAGTAGCCTAGAAGCTTCAAGCTCACAAGAGTTAACCATATCATCTATAAACTTTCGCTTTTGTGTCTTATGAACAAGTCCAATTCTTATCTCATATTCTCTATGTACTAATTCCATATGAGAAGTTTCCAAGAAAGAGGACAGTAAATGAGTGAAATATGGACCACATGCACTTGCAGATGCATCAACATGATTCACCACACGATTAGATTCCAGACTTGGAGACTGAACTTGATCATGTTGAACCTCTTAATCTTCTATATCTTCACCAAGTAGATGACCCTCATTGTTTCCATTATCCTGATCATCATCATCATTCTGGTCTTCCCCTTGATTCCCCTAACCATGTTGAACACACCCACTGGAATCATGAGTCAGCATTCCACAAATATCGCAAAAACCCAAGAGATGTTCATACTTAAACTTGAGTAAAGTATTGATACCATGAGAGAACTGTTAATTTCTTTGAATACGGAGAGGAGATCAACATTCCATTCAAGGAGAACACAAACACACTTGCCCAAAAAATTAGCCTCTTGGTTAAAATTCACCTTGATGACCTCTCCCGTCGTATCACCAATGTGCCTTATGACATTCCAAGTAAGATATCGTAAGGGAATACCACGAATCTGCACCCAAAATGGAATAGAGTTAAGCACAAAATTATCCATCTCTGGATTCCACCTCTTCACCACCACCATTCTGATCATTAAATGCCCACGGACCTCTGCTCAGGACAGACTGTAAAAGTTCCTTTGAGGGGAACACAAACTGAACTTTAGTTCTCTCCACAATACGCCCATTAATAACACCAGACAAGCCCCACTTACGAGGAAGAGATGCCACCATCGGCCTAAGGTTCTACTTTCTTTGGATCAAATGCCTAGTCATCAGGGAAAATTGTGTTGCACGAATTGCTTCACTACACACATCAACTGGGAGAGCCACTGGTTCATCATTGATTCCCAAATTATGATCTTTAATTGCTCAACAAAGATTATCGCCATTGTATTCAAAGACGAGTCAAAGCGAAATGAGAGGAGAATTTGAGTAATGATATGGAAAGAGCACATGAAATATCTTCTCATTCTGTGTCCTTTATACTCTGTCCACTTTCTGAAACAACTGATACAGTTATGTCGAAATGGAACTTACTTTCCACTACGGAGATAGACATCACACAACCATCTTCAACGGAAAACTATTGGAAATCATGGATGAAAAGGGAAATAACTGCTGGAATTTTGGCAGTTACACATTAAACACATTAAGAAAATAATAACCCCTTAATGGCCACAAAAATCGCCATCAAATCAGTTTCTCTAATTTTGTCTTTCTCCCACTTATTTTTTGTTGTTGTACAGCTTAGAGTAAAGAATGGAGAATTCGTATATTGTTTTGTATTGTGTTATTCATAAAATACAAGGGGTTTCCTTTATATATGGATTACAATAGACCGTCACATAGGTAAATGGAAAGAGTACAAATCTTATTGCAACTAGGAAAAGGAAAATATCCAAAACCAATATGGAAAAGGTTTCCCTAGCCGCCTAACCCTAAAACTATATGGTCTAGGTTTAGTAAACTTCTATGCAGTAGGTTTATGGTCGGTCCGGTTATGGGTCATCCACAATCTGGTTCATAAGAGCATCTCCATCCCTAAACCCCTCCAAAGTTCTTAAGTTTTTTTTTTCAATTACTTTTTTTTTCAGAACTAAAAAAAAAAAAAGGAACCACTCGCGGGCCGACACTTGGCAGTCGAGCCCGCGAACAGTGTAAGAGTCGCCTCTTAAATAGGCAATTTTGTAACCAAACTCTTAACTATTCATCGATGTGACATCATTGTTTATTAATTTTTTTTTTTTTAAACTTAAGAACTCCTCCAAAGTTCACCATTGGAGGTGCTCTAACACTCTCCCTTGGATGCCATAACCTAATAGAGCTTGTAATGTGCTTAATGTTGCCTCATTAAAACCTTTACGTGGAAAACCCCAATTGGGACAAAACCATGACGAAGGAAAAAAAGTACAACACATATTACTCCCCCTGATTTGGACATCACTGAAGGTCCTTAAGCCTATGCATTCCAATCTGATGTATTAACTTCTTGAATGTTGATGTTGGAGTGACTTGTACCACTCGGACCTCCCCAGCCTTTTGTAACTTGTAAATGACGGTTGGCCCTTCTACGCCCACAGACATCCCACAATCCACACGAATGTGTTTCTTTGTCGTCAATTATCTTATAATCTGAGCGGATGTGATTGGTCATCTCGTCGACCATCCCATACTCTCAACCAAACACACACACAAATTTTGGCTGATGTTGTTGCGATGGTTTGTTTTATGGATTGCCAATATATTGCGTAACCTGTCTAAGATCTAATAGATAACCTGCATCAACAAAACCAATTAACCCCTCTTTAAAATAAAACTAAGTTGTTGAATCTCTTTTATGAAAATACATGGACTGATTGGGTCATTCTTATATTCCTCTTTTACTAAGTATTTACTTAACCTATTGTACCACATGTGTCCGCTTTGTTTCAGTCCATAAATAGATTTGTTCAGCTTTATACAATGCTGTTCTTTGAGAAACTTTTCTTATCTTTGAGCTCAATACCTTCTAGTACTTTCATATATCTCTCATTATCCAGTGGACCATATAAATATGCAGTTACTACATCCATTAGCTGCAAATTTAATTTCTCTCTTATGGCCAGACTTATGAAAAATCGAAATGTAGTAGCATCCACCACAAGGGAGTATGTCTCCTCATAATCTATTCCTGGTCTTTTATGAGAATAATTGTACAACAATATGGGCTTTATATCTCGAAATTTCTTTCCCTCAAAGACCCATTTATATCCACTGGTTTAACATCATAAGGTGTCTTTATTTATTGGACCAAATACATTTCTCTTCCTTAAAGAGTTTACCTCCACGTCTATAGCTTCTTTTCATTTAAACCAATCTGATCTACGAGTGCACTCTATTATTGACGTGGGTTCATGATCCTCGTTTATATCCATAAGTTCAAGGGCTACCTTGTATGCAAATAAATCATCTATGTCGACATCTTTTTATGTTCCAATGTATTCTAGACATGATATAATCGATTACAATCTCATTATTATCAGGACCATTAGTACCCTGAAGCTTGGCGTCCCAAGCCTCAGTGTTTGGTACCTTAGAGCCGGCTGGCCTTATGTTCATGTTTGTGGTTTCCTCGACCTCGAATTTTTTTCATTCTCTGCACCTTTTTTGTTTCCGATGATTCTTATCTTTGGAACCTGTTGGTGTACCACGTTTCAAACGTTGTCTAAACTCTTGTAGCAACTTGATTATGTCCCTCTTGGACTTCAATACGTATTGGTGCATTACAAGCTGGTATATATGACTTAGTCACTTTCTTTGGGTCAGCAAATGAGTCTGGCAATCGATTAGCTAGCTTTTGTAAATGTATAATCTTTTGGACGTCTAAATCACATTCTTTAGTCCGAGAATCTTGCCAAGACAATGATGGCTGATTCCATTTTATTTCTTTTACCATCTTATTATTTTCTCCCTCTTATGTTGGATAGTCGGATTTATGACAATCTGTGTACCTAGCCTTAAATAGATCACCCACGGTCGGTTCTAGGTAATTAATAATCGTCGGAGATTCATATCCGACATATACCCCCATCATCCTTTGAGGTCCCATCTTAGTTCTCTGTGGTGGAGCAATCGGCACATCTAAATTTCTTTAGATGGGATATGTCTGGCTCATGACCCGTGATTTAATTGAGATGGAGAGTATCTATGCTCACTAGATGGCCTGATGCATATCAACTCTACTGCATGTAAAACTACATGTCCCCAAGCTTAAACTGGGAGTTTTAACCTCATGAGTAATGGTCTAGTAATACGTTTAATAAAAGATTATGCCAAGCCGTTTTATGTATGGACATGCGCCACACTTATGTTCCACACTTGCCTCCATGGACATACTATAATCATCAAATGCTTGGGACATAGATTCACCAGCATATTTTAGACGTATAGTCTTTAAAGGAAAATCTGAAAATGGGCTCTTAGCCGTTTTACTGGTGATGGCCTAATGATTTTCCCTTGTGTACATGCTACACACGTGAGATTCTTTGGGATAACTCTTCATTCTTTCAATGTGTGCCCTTTTGTATTACTTATCAATTTGCTCATCATGTTTGGACCGGGATGGCCAAACCGGTCATGCCATAAAGTGAAATTCTCAGTAAACTTTTTGTTCACTTCGGCATCTAGCCTCTATCATACTGATCTTGACAGAGTAAAGACCAGTAGAGAATGCATATATAGTCTCTACCACTTTCTTATGGCTTTGGGCATATTTCTATGTCTGAAGGAACTTTTTGTTTCCTTTGCCCATTTTTTATATATGGAAATCATTCATTCTTATATCTTAGTAACTCAATGGGCTTCTCTAGGTGAATATGAAGCATTAGATATCTCTAGATGCGTGCCCTTTAGGTAATAATATACATGTCTGACCGTGGCCCTAAATTAGGCTGGCTATACTCGCAATTTGTGTTTATATTGGCGTTTCATCTTATTAAGTAAAATCAGACAAGACAATAAAGTAAACTCAAAGAAATCATGAAGACAAAGAAAAAAATAAAGCAAATCAATGCACAAAAACAGTCAACTATTCTTTTAGACAATCTGATGTTTCATAATCCATAAGATCATCTTGATCATGGTCAAAGTCACCACCGCCATCTTGGACCAAATGGGCTTCAGGATTCTTCCCTTTCATACTCTCTTGGTAGAGGTCAACTACATGTTTGGGAGTCCTACAATTCTTAGCCCAAAGATTACCCATTCCACATCTATGGCACACTGATTTGGTCGAGTGTTGTGGTTTAAAAAAGATACCACAGCCTTCTAGCCCTCGACCATGGCCAAAATTGGGTCCACGACCACGGTTATAGTGGTTCCCACGGCCACGGTCCGAGTAGTTACCTCGACCATATGAATTGTAGTGGCCTCGACCACGACCATTCCATCCACTACAACTATGGCCGTGTGGTCTATTTTGAAAATGGTTACTTTCCTTGGTTTCTTTCTTTTCCTTTGTGGCCTTATTGGTTTCTGGTAATGGGATTGATCCAGAAGGTCTCAATTCACTGTTTCTCATCAATAGCTCATTTTTTTGCTCAGCAATAGGCAGGAGATCAGATCTGCATAAGTCTTAAAGCCCTTTTCACGATATTGTTGTTGTAGCAACACATTACTTGTGTGGAAGGAGGAAAATGTCTTTTCTAACATATCATTCTGTTATAACCTCACCACACAGTTTCATTAAAGAAACAATCTTAAATAGGGTTGAATTATACTCGTCCACGGACTTGTAGTCCTTGATCCTGAGATTCCTCCAATCAAATAGAGCCTTTGGTAATAACAACGTTCATTGGTGATCATATCTCATTTTTAATGTTGTCCAAAGGTCTAGAGGATTCTCAATAGTCAGATACTGATCTTTGAGACTCTCAGCAAGATGATTAGGAATAATTAATATTGCCATGTATCTTTCTCACTGGCATTATTGCCTTCTCTGATACATTCACCAAGTTCTTTTGAATTTAGGATAATCTTAGTATCCAATGCTCATTGCAAGTAATTATCACCAGAGAGATTTAGGGCAGCAAAATCCAAGTTGTTGATTTTCGACATCTGAAATCATATGTTCTTATACTCTATGTTTAGGGTTTATACGACCATGTAATCAAGTCACTCGACCAAAGCAATCCTAACCAGTGATTTCTATATGTTCATGCAAGACTATCAAATGTGATCTATATGTACATATAACCTCAATCAAAGAAACTATCAATCGGATCATCATGTTCTAGGTGGTCGAATATTAAAGCAAGGTGGTCAAATTCAATCCTAAAACTTTCAATCAATAATTTGACCAAGTCATGGTTTCAAGGTTCCATACGGTTTTATGAGATATGTCTCTCGACCAAACAAGATATCACAAGTCATACGGATAGTAATGTAAACAAGTAATCAAGTCATGCTTCTCAAATAAATCACATGGCCAAACGAGGACAAGACATTTCTAATAGTTAATTTTATATGCGGCCATGAAGCAATCAATTTATACTGATATGCAAGACAATCCTAAAGATCAATGTCTATTTGTTCAATAGGTTATACGGATGCTTAAGTTTAATGACCAAACAAGACAATACAAGTCATATAGATCAAACAAGACAATCCTAAAGATCAATGTCTATATATGTGTTCATGCGGCCAAGATGGTATAATGCTAACAAGCCACACAGGCATATGAGATGATGCAACAATCCTAGAAATCATGATCTATATGTACAGGAGTGGATCATGTAAAAATCATGTGGCCATATTTAATCAATTTCAAGTATGAGCAATTCGGATTCAATTAGGGTTTAAACTTACGATTAGGGTTTTAGCATCAGGGTTAGGTCAAAAACGGATCAATGAATCTAGCATACAATCTTAACTCTCAAGAAACATTCAATCAGGGTTATCAATCAATCAAGTTCAAGACTTAGCAACATGGATTCTATGTGTCATAAGATTATGGTTTATCAAGACTAGCAAACCGGATTCTATATGTGCAAGGATCATATGCGGTTTCAATGTTAAAACATTCAATCAGGGTTTAGCAATTAATCAGTCAGTTTCAGGTATGAGTTTAGCAAGCCTAGCATTCGAGATCTATATGCACATAAAAATTGACCATATAACCTTAATCCAGACAAAACAAATGGATCATGCAAAGACAATCTATCGAATTTCAAGCATGTATTTAGCAACCCTAGCATACCGGTTATAGCAAGATCATACGGTTAAGACTAGTTTATAAAAATAAGACATAAATCATGCAAAAACTATCAACCTAGCAATCGATCCTAACCTCATAAACAATTAGATCAATCAATAAAACCGGACATGTTTAGTATTAGGGTTTCATAATGTGATTAGGGTTTTATGGTTTTAGCAATCGATTAGGTTTAGCAAACATCCTCAAAACAATTAATCTAGCTAACCAATCAACCTAGCATACTTTCTAAGTTCTCAAAACATTTAATCGAATCAATAAGGTTTTAGGGTTTCAATTCAATGATTAGAATTTTCGGTTAGGGTTTTGAGATATTAGGGTTCTTAGTGTTTACCTTAACCTCTGATGGGTTGAATGGAACACTAATGAGAGAAAGTATGTACTTGGATCACGAACTGGAACAAAGATCATGATCGACTAGTAGAGCAAGGTTGATTGTTTGAAGGTTGAATTTGGATCAAGGTATAAAAGTTTCCCGATCAAAGGTTTCACGATGGGGATTATGGTTTTTGATCGATGGCTTTCTAGCTTTAGAGAGCAATTCATGCTGATAACGTGTTGTAAAACTTAGAGTAAAGAATGAGGAATTCGTATATTGCTTTGTATTGTGTTATTCATAAAGTACAAGGGGTTCCCTTTCTATAGGGATTACAATAGACCGTGATATAGGTAAATGAAAATAGTACAAATCCTATTACAACTAGGAAAAGGAAAATATCCAAAACCAATATGAAAAAGGTTTTCTTAGCCGCCTAACCCTAAACCTATATGGTCTAGGTTTAGTAAACCTCTATGCAATAGGTTTATGGTCGGTCCGGTTATGGGTCATCCACAATCTGGTTCATAACATTTTTTGTATTTTATAATAATTTACAATGTTATTACATTTGTCTCAAATTAAATATTAAAATCTGATTTATTTTTTTCCACTCAAACATTTCGAGATTTTGGCGGCTTTCCTCCATCCATAATTTATCTTCGAAAGTTAATAGTTATATCTCCAATCTAATTTTTTCAGTAATATTTAATTTATATATATATATATATATATATATATTAATTTATTCATTTTTGCAGAACTTATTCGTTTGTAAATATCGTCAGCTGGATTGAGAAATTTTCAGACCATCTCCAATGGTTTGTATCATTTTTTCTTTAAAATAATGCAAATTCAATATAATTTTGTGTTTGCTCCAATCGTTTCCCATATTTTTTTTCCTCAATTCTTATATACTTATTTCTCAACTTCTTATATATTGCTAATAACATATTTTATTTGATATAATTTAAAATTATGTTTACTTATTTCAGAATTTTAAATTTAAACTAAAATTTAATTTTATTAAAATAAAAAAATATTGCATTAATATAAAATTACATAACCACATACAATAATATTATTATTTTTATTTAAACAACACTGTTACTATATCCTTCCCACAAATAATAAATCAATGAATGTTCTATCATGTGTTAGGTTTGTATGTGTATTTTTATTTTATTTTGTAATAGTTATGTATTTTTAATGTTATTGTTTATTATTAATTATGATGGGAAGGTTTGTTTCTGCCTTTGGACTTTTGTTTACTTAATGTTGGATCAATTAAAGTCCATTGGCTTTTATCTAAATATGAAAGAAAGAAAAATAACTGGACCAGAGTCATAAAAAGCCAACAAAAAGTCATCAAACATGTGAAAAAGTCTCACATCGGGGAAGAAAATGAGAGAAGAGTAGTTTATATATGCTTGCATGATATGAGTTATTAAACAGCTCAAGGGGAGAAGAGACTCTCACAAGCGCACCTCCGTCCGGCCGGCTCGGCATGGGCATGGGTCTGGAGGAGGGCTTCTTTTGGACCAAGTTAAACTCAACGTTTTTACTATTTAAATTCTAAAAAATAGCATGACGTTTGTGTCTAAACAATGTGTGGTTCGGAATGAATCATAACGAGTCAACATAAGAGATCTTGCAGAGAAATTTAGTCAACGCTCAACTTCCCTTAATCTCCGGGAGATTTTCGCCCACGTGCAACAATAGTTGCGGGAAGTGGCTCTCGTTCTTCTCATTAAATATATCCGACTCTCTTCATTCATTTTTCATGTTTTACAACAACGACAACCAGCAATCAAAATCCCTAAGCGTAAGTTTATTAGGTAGAGAGTGTTTCGCAGATTATTAATTCGTTAGGGACGTTCACGGGTGAAGCGTCAATCGTCTATCATGGTTGTATCATGGGACTCTATTTCGTACATGTCCGTCTCACTACGGAGCGAATATTAAGAGTTAAGGAAAGAGATTCATCTCGACTCCATGGTCTATTTGTTGAAAACGTTTTCGTTTCAGTTTTCATTAACATCGTATATTTGAATAGTATATTTCCTTAACATCGCTTTATTTATATCGTTTATGTCAATTCAGTTTTCCGGCTTCTACAGTCTTAACTCTTAATCGCTTCTATTACATATAAGTTTTAATCAGATTGATCTTAATACGTTTTTATAAAACGAGTTCAAGGATTTTTAAAACGTTTATCTTTTATTTTGAAACGGTGTTTGCGATTTACTTTATCCACTTCCGCGAAACGTTTCTTGCTTATCTTAAAACGGTTTGCGTTTTGGTATGTAGCACTATCGGGAAAGGTTTCTTGCATATCTGAAAACGGTTTGTGTTTTTTTCTGTAGCACCATCGCGAAACAATTCTTGCTTATCTGAAAACGGTTTACATTTTGCTCTGTAGCTCTATCGCGAAACATTTTTTTTGTTAAATGAATCGTAAAAACGGTATGAAAATGATTCGTTTCCACCAACACTTCTAAAGCGAGTTTGTGAAACAATCAAAACGCCTATACAAAATATTTCTGTGAACACTTTAAGGGAGTCTGCAAAATTGTTCTTGGCTTATTGATCATAAATGGTTATTAATAACGCTCTTGAGTGAGCTCTAGTAAATCTAGATGGATCATATATGCGGTTATACAATTCTTTTAAGAATAATTTGTTGTTTCATATCGGTGTACTGATACACATTCTTGTTTGTTGTTCTTTCAGAAAAGCAAAACATGACTACTGATACCAACAACAACACTATTGATGATCAAACCCCATTGAACATTGCTCAAACTGTTGCAACTGTGACAACCACTGATGCAACAGCAACAACCACTGCAACAATGACACCTACTCTTCCAGTGGGTAATGTTGCTGATGAAACCACGCGCCGTAGCTTGTTCGGTGCTAGTGTCTATCAAATGGGTTCTGATCAAGGAATCACAAGTGCTCTGGCTGCAGTTCCAACTCTTCCTGCTATACCTAGCTTATTCACTCAAGGATTAATGCCAGACAAGTTTGATGGCAAAGGCTTCAAAACGTGGCAGAAGAAGATGATGTTCTTCCTGACAACAATTAAGCTGGATAAATTCATCCAGGAGGACAAGCCCCTTGTCCCTTACGGGATCGATGATGTGCACACTCTCGCAAGTGTTGACATATGGTTTCATTCCGACTTTATCTACAAAAGAAACATTTTGGGTTGTCTTATTGACCCATTGTACCAAGTCTACTGTGAGATTCCCACGTCGAAAGAACTATGGATATCACTGGACAACAAATACATAGGTGAGGACGCTGGCTCTCAGAAGTATGTGGTTGTAAAATTCCATGACTTCAAAATGGTGGATTAAAAACCCATCATGGATCAGGTTGAAGCATTCTAGCTCATCTGCCATGAAATCGTTGCTGAAGGAATGTCTATCTGCGAGACATTCACAACTCTCAGTTTCATTCAAAAGCTTCCTTCAAGCTATTTGGATTTCAAGAACTATCTGAAGCACAAAAAGAAAAAGATGGGTCTCAAAGAGCTCATTATGAGGTTGGTTTCAGATGGAATCCAGAAACCAAATTGCTGACAAGGTAAATGCTAAGGAGCATAATGTCAACATGGCTGAGCACAAAGGCAAAGGAAAGGCACACGCCTACTCTCATGGAAAGCCTTCTAAAGCAACAACATTCTTGAAGGCTTTTGGACCAAATTTCAAGAAGAAAGGCATTGAAATCAATCCAAATGTGGAGAACTTCAAGGGAAAATATCACTACTGCCACAAAATTGGTCATAGAACTGTTGAGTGTCATAGCAAGATCAGAGATGAGAAGGCTCAAGCGCATCTCACTAAGGAAGATCTGGTTGCAGTGGTAACTGAGATCAACATGGTTGAGAGCAACAACACTAAGGAATAGTGGTATGATACATGTGCCACCACCCAGATTTGCACCGATAGGGCGATGTTCAGCATTTATCAGAAAAGCAAGACTCAGGAGAACAACTTGTTCATGGGAAACACTGCAGTCTCCAAGATTGAAGGTCACGAACATATGGACGCGAAGTTACTCTGTAGAATGTGAAGCATGTGCCTAACATGAGGAAGAACCTAGTCTCAGGAACCTTGCTCAGCAAGAATGAATTCGCCACAACCTTTGAGGCGGACAAGCTCGTGATTAAGAAGAATGAGATGTATCTGGGAAAGGGATATGCTAAGGATAGACTGGTCAAAACGAATGTAATGACATTCACTCCGAAAATTGTAGGTCCAAAAGTTTCAATGAATAAGAAAGAGCCAATTGCTTATTTTTTTACCATAGGTTGTTCATAGTCGCAAACTAAGTTAAATCTTTTCATATTCTTAAATATGGAAAAATCTCTATTTAATAAAAAAATTCTATTTTATCAGAAAGCAATGATAGAATCGGGTCTGAAACAGAGAACTTTCTAAGCAGAGATCAAAGACCGGAGTCCTGCTCGCTCGGAGCAGAAATAATGAATTCCTGTATTTATTTCCACTAACAAATATATTCAGAGAAGTTTGATAAAAATGTGTGTTTTTGTTTGAACCTCGTTGGGAAGGTTTCTCAGTGACATCTTTTCGAAAGTCCTCGAGAATATTTTTATGATGTTTTTTGAAAATTTCAATAGAAATTGATTTTTCAAAAATGTATCACTTTTTAATTCATCAAAAGATCGTCAAAAATTCTAACTCCCTACGAGATATTTCTAACGATTATTATTCATAAAAATCTATCAGAAAATATAATTTTCAATGGATTTCAGACAAATTCAGCCATCCAAAAGAATGGTTTCTTATAGTGTGTGGTCAACAATTCACCCATCATTGATGGATCAAAAATGTGTTGGTAATACTATCATTCTGGTCATTTGTTAATATTTTGTAACCGCTTGAGTTACACAAATATCGCAGTGTGTTACACACGGATATGTTAATCTTCTACAACCGTTTGTGTCAAACAAAGATCACACTGTTTTACACACGTATACGATAGAAGGAACAAGATAGATGTTTCAGACTTATTCCATAAAGTTTTTACTCTGTTTAACTTGTCTGGAAATACTTAGATATTATTGAGATTCTGTGATGTATGTTTACAACAAATTATTGACCTTTATATAGAGATCGAATCATTATGAAGAGACACACCTCTTCACACTAAAAGACATAAAATGAAGAGTTACAACTCTTTGTGTAATAACTAACTAATGTAAATGTACTAAGGAGAGATGAGATTATATAGTTTAACACTCCTCCTTAATCATATCTCGACTTCACTCCAAGCTGCTTCCTAAGATTTTTAAACCTTGAACCACCCAATGCCTTTGTGAGAATGTCTGCGAGTTGATCATCTCCTTTGCAATACTCCAATTCAATGATTCCTTTTTGCTCAACTTCTCTCCCGAAATAGTACTTGATCTCTATGTGCTTTGTCCTCCTGTGTTGCACTGGATTCTTTCCAATTGCTATTGTTGATTTGTTGTCACATAAGATTGGAACTCCTCCTTCAAACTTCTGACCAAAATCTTCAAATAGTCTTTGTAACCACAGGGCTTGATTTGCTGCTGCACACACGACTATGTACTCCGCTTCAGCCGTTGATTGTGCCATTGTTTGTTTCTTACTTTATTGTTAACAAAACATGGCTGATCCAAGAGTAAACACATAACATGAAGTGCTTTTCTTATCTTCCTTAGAACCACCCCAATCGCTATCTGAGTAGCCTACAAGTCTTGGTTCTTTCACACTTGTAAAGAATACTCCAAAGCTTGATGTTCCCTTGACATATCTTAACACCCTTTTGGCTTCTTGGTAGTGCTTCATGTGAGGTGATGACATGTATCTTGAGATATAGGCGCTTGCGTAAATCACATCAGGTCGTGTTGCACACAAGTACAAAAGGCCTCCAACAATGCTTCGATACTTAGTTGGATCTCCATACTCTTTGTCATCCTCAACTCCTTTTCCTTGTGGTGTAAGTGGAGTGCTTACACTCTTGCTGTTTCTCATCCCAAACTTATCAACAAGTTTGTTTGCATATTTTTCCTGTGAAAGAAATATGCCTCCATCGTCTTGGATTACTTCCATTCCAAGGAAGTAACTCAACAATCCAAGATCCATCATCTCGAATTCTTTCTTCATACTCTCCTTGAATGTATTGATGATCTGAACATTGCTTCAAGTGATGATTATATCATCCACATATAGACTCACGATCAACACATCTCTTCCTTGCTTCATGATGTATAAGGCTGCATCATTCATACTCCTCTCAAAACCGTTTTGAATGAAGTATGAATCTATCCTTCCATACCATGCCCTTGGGGCTTGCTTTAAACCATATAAAGCCTTGCGTAGCCTTAAGACCTTATGTTCCTTTCCTTGTGTAACACACCCAGGTGGTTGTGTTCCATACACTTCTTCCTTTAGTTCTCCATTGAGAAATGCTGACTTTACATCCATTTGATACAAACGCTACTTCATTTGAGCCGCATAAGAAAGTATGGCCCTTATTGTATCATGTCTTGAAACCGGGGCAAACGTCTCAAGGTAGTCAACACCATATTCTTGAGAGAATCCTCTTGCAACTAGCCGCGCCTTATGCTTGATGTGATTACCGTTTGCATCGGTTTTGATCTTGTAGATCCACTTCACACTTATCACATTCTTCTTCTCTGGCTTGTCCACTAGTTCCCATTATTGTTCTTCTCAATCATGGCTATTTCCTCATTCATCGCCTCTCTCCATTCCTTTGTATCACATGCTTCATCATAAGTATATGGTTCTTCATTTGCATGAAGACAAGCTTCTATTGCTTGAGCCGCTTCTTCAATCTCTACTCTCGGTGCCTTTTCCATGATTTCGGCCATGGACTTGAACTTCTTTGGTGGCTCAGAAGTTTCTCCATCTTCATCACTATTATCATGATCATTATGTTGAATGAAAACATGACTAGAAATACCTTCGGTTTGTTCCTTAGGTGATTGAGAATCTTCCATAGACAACTCTATTATCTTCTTGACTTCTTCTTGCCTTCTCCAATCCCACTTCTTGTTTTCTTCAAACTCTACATCTCTTGATACTTCAATCTTCTCATTCTGCAATATGAGAACTCTATAGCCTTTGGATTGATTTTTATATCCAATGAAGACTCCACGTTTTGCCTTCACATCTAACTTCCTCCTCTTTTGATCCGGGATATGTATATAACATATGCTACGAAACATTTTCATGTGTGACACATCTGGTTTGTGTCCACACCACTTCTCTATAGGAGTGACATCATCTTCTATTGCCTTTGATGGTAGACGGTTCTGAAGGTATGATGTTGTGTATACCGCTTCTGCCCATAACTTGAGTGGTAAACCTTGCTCTACCAACATCGTTCTAGCCATCTCCACCAAGGATCTATTCATGCGCTCCGCTACACCATTTTGTTGTGGTGAATAAAGAAAGGTAACTTGCTTATTGATTCCTTCTTCTTCACAAAACCGGTTGAACTCTTGTAAAGTGAACTCACCACCTCCATCTGATCTCAATGTCTTGATAGTGCAACTTGATTGCTTCTCTACCATTGCTTTGAACTTCTTAAACATTGAGAATGTTTCTGATTTTTGCTTCATGAAATATACCCAACACATGTGAGTATAGTCATCCAAGAATAGCAAAAAATACAGGCTTCCATCAATAGATTGGTGCTGCATCGGCCCACATACATCCATATGTATAATCTCAAGCTTTTCTCCTGTCTTAGTTTGAGATTCCTTTGGGAAGCTTTTGCGTGATTGCTTTCCAAGTCTACACGCCTCACATGCTTCCTTCATGACTTTAAACTTTGGTAATCCCTTTACCAAGTCTTTGTCTTGCATTTGTTGCAACCTTTTGTTGCCTACATGGCCAAGTCTCTTTCGCCATGTCTCCATTTTGCCTTGCTCACTTGCGCTCATGGCTTCCTCTTGAGCTGAACCCATCCTGATTTTATAGCTTTTGTGAGTCATTGGGATATTCATTATCCTCCTGCCTTTTGGATCATCTATGATGCATCTCTTCTTTTGGAACTTCACCCGGTAGCCACTTGAAACAATTTGCGGAACACTCAGCAATTTTTTCACCAAACCAGGAACCAAGAACACATTTCTGATGGCCTTCTTGCCACCTTTAGTCATCACGGTAATATCTCCTTTACATGTTGTCATGACTATACTTCCATTTCCAATCTTTATTGGAACCTTGATACTCTTATCAAGCCTGGAGAAGTAACTCTCCTCCTTTGTCATATGATTAGTTGCTCCATTGTCAACTAACCAGACATCTTCCATTGTTGTTGTTGCTTCACTCGCACTGAACAACATATGGTCTTCATTCAAGTTTTCTTCCTCGAGACTTACATGTGCTCTCTCCTTTTTCTTTGAGTAGCACTGATTTGCAAAGTGGCCTAACTTGCCACAGTTGTAACACTTCTTGTTACTCTTGTGATCCTTCTCTGGATCATCCTTGTTTTGTTTCCTCAGACACTCACTCTCGTTGTGATTGTTCTTCTTGCGAAACCTACACCACTTCTTGCCTCCACGGCCCTTTGAGTTGTCTTGAGTAACACCATACTTATTTCTATTTAACACGAGCATCAAATGCTCCTTTACTTGTGCTTTCTTCTCTTGCAGCCAATCTTGCTTCATGAGCCTTCAAGTCCTGATTAGTTCTGCCATTGTTGTTGAAGTCAAATCGCTTGTTTGCTCCAAGACACTGACTATACTATCGAACTTGGCTGAGAAAGATATGAGTATCTTTTGTATGAGTTGAATGTCGGTCTTCTGTTCACCATGGTAAGTTAATTGATTTGCCAAGGCAACTAACTTATCAGTGAAAATTTTAATGCCTTCATTCTCATACATTTTCAGATTTTCATATTCTCTTCGCAACGTTTGAAGTCGAATCAAACGAACTTGAGGAGAACCTTGATACTCAGCCTTCAATGCATCCCACGCCTCTTTAGATGTTGTTGATGCTGCAATCCATGAGAAGATATGATCTGATACGGCAGTTTGCAAAATTTTCAAAGCCAAAGTATCATTCACCATCGCTTCTTCTCTAAGCGCCCTTGCCCTTGCTCTTTCAGGGGTCTCATCCACTTGCGTTGGTGGGGCTCCCACGCCTTCTTCAACCACAGACCATAAATTTCTAGTTTTGAAAATGGTTGACATCTTAATGCTCCAGAAGTCGTATTTCTCCCCATCGAATATGGGGATCACTTGATTTTCATCGTTTCGTGTCCTTTCGATAAATCGTATGCCAAAATCCTTTAGCCGCCTTTTCTCTTCGCCAAGTGTTTCTCTTACTAGTGCTTTCTTCTTCATCCTCTCAATCGTAAAGCTCTGATACCATGTTAATATTTTGTAACCGTTTGAGTTACACAAATATCGCAGTGTGTTACACACGGATATGTTAATCTTCTACAACCGTTTGTGTCAAACAAAGATCACACTGTATTACACACGGATACGATAGAAGGAACAAGATAAATGTTTCAGACTTATTCCAAAAAGTTTCTATTATGTTTAACTTGTCTGGAAATACTTTGATATTATTGAGATTCTGTGATGTATGTTTACAACAAATGATTGACCTTTATATAGAGATCGAATCATTGTAAAGAAACACACTTTTTCACACTAAAAGACATAACATGAAGAGTTACAACTCTTTGTGTAATAACTAACTAATATAAATGTACTAAGGAGAGATTAGATTATATAGTTTAACAGTTTTGGTTTGCAAAAATGCATGTAGATGGTAACAAAAAGATGTTGGTACGATCAAATGGAAAAACTAACAAATTTTTATCGAATCATTATATATTTCCAACAGACTACTTTTCATCTATTCAAATACAGAATTAAGAATGAGTATAATGACTTTCCTAGAGCAATCAAAAATGAGTCTACATTCATGAATTAAACGACATGAATGAGAAGCAATGTTGATAGAGAGTCCCACGACAAAAAGAAAATCAAAAGAAGAAAGAAGAAGCCATATTCCCTTATCACGGATTAAGATTTTAGACACATTACACTTTCTTTATTCCACTTTTTTTTATGTTTCGACACATACTCCTTAGTTTTTCTTTCAACAGAAAAGAGGAATATTACTTATTTTTTTTTTTTCACTAGATTATATTGAACACCAAAAGTGTTTGATTACAAGTGAAGAGTTAAACTAACCCCACCCACACCCAGCCAAACGACCGAACCAGACAGTCCTTGGAGTCATAAGCCGACAGAATTCAAGATTCTCCGGAGCCAAAAGATTAAACAACACTAAACACTTGAGTACAAACAATCAACAGAGCTAACATCACTAAACAAGACACACTAGCAGAGACCTCATCAAGATCAAAGGAGTTGGACGATCAAGGGAGAGCTGAGGAATATTACTTAAGATTGCTAATAACCGAGTAAAAGAGGAAAAAAGAATCTGCGTAATTTTCGAAAGATGAGGTCGCATTACACAGAAGCTGACTATGATTTGGGGAAAGTGAAAAAAGGCATGCGTGTCGTAATATAAATGGTTAACAGTGAACGTCATTGTACGATGATGTTGACACGCCGATCGAAGAACACTATTCTTTGTCGATGTATGATTATTATTATTCCACCCACACTTCACCCACGAAAAGGATATTATTTCATTTTCTAGTAATAGTTTAACTTTAGAGCAGCTTTAAGAGTGTATTCAACCTTAGTCTTTCAACTATATATATACAAATAATAAACTGTATTTTATTGTGAATATCTTATAACTATACAAAATTATTTCAAAATATCTTATTTGAAATATTTTGAAGTTAGTTTATGGTTTGGGGGAATTTCAAAAATACCACTTTCCTTATACCACTTTTCATTTTTACCATCATTAAAAAGACATTTTCAAAAATACCATTTTTTAAGGGTCAAATTTTTTTTGAAATTAATTAGAATCCTAAATTTTAAATTCCTAAACCCTACCTCCACCCTACACCACCCCTTAACTCTAAACCCTAAGTACTATATTAATTAACCCAAGAGTTATAAGTGTGTTTTTTCCTCTTAAAATATAAGGGTAAAAGTGATTAGTGTATTTTTGAAAAGTGGTACAATGAAAGTGGTATTTTTGACAATTTCTCTTATGTTTTTTAGATACCTAAAAAGGCAAATCGCTCAATTATATTTTATAATTTTTGTTACAAAATAGTATTTAAAAAAAAATATAATAGATTATTTTAAAAAATTTAACATTTTTTAAATTTTTAATTTTATACCTCACCTCCAAAACTTCATCACGCAACTCAAAATTCTAAGTCTAAATTACTTAACTATAAATATATATTTACATCTTTTAATAAAGTCTATTTTTTCATTTTTTCCTTGAAAACTATTTTAGTGACAAAAAAAAATTTAAGTATATCTTAGAATATTTATCTCCCCAAAACACTATTTATTAATATATATATATAAACTATATATATAGTGTTTAGTTTATGGGAAATTGTCAAAAATACCACTTTCCTTGTACCACTTTTCATGTTTATCGTAATCACTTTTACCCTAATTTTTTAAGAGGAAAAAACACACTTATAACTCTTGGGTTAATTAATCTAAGACTTAGAGTTTAAAGTTGAGGAGTGGGGGTAGGGTGAGGTAAGGTTTAGAAATGTAAAATTTAGGATTCTAATTATTTTTTTTTTAAATGCCTCTTAAAAATGGTATTTTTGAAAATGTCTCTTTAATGAAGGTAAAAATGAAAAGTGGTACCAATAATATGGTAAACATGAAAATTGGGGAATTTTCAAAAATACCACTTTCCTTGTACCACTTTTCATTTTTACCTTCATTAAAGGGACATTTTCAAAAATACCACTTTTTGAGGGACAAATTTTTTTAAAATTAATTAGAATCCTAAATTTTAAATTCCTAAACCCTACCCCCACCTTACACCACCCCTTAACTCTAAACCCTAAGTCTTAAATTAATTAACCCAAGAGTTATAAGTGTGTTTTTCCCACTTAAAAAAAACAAGGGTAAAAGTGATTAAGGTATTTTTGAAAAGTGGTACAAGAAAAGTGGTATTTTTGGCAATTTCCCATGAAAATTCCCCATAGTTTATTGTATTTTTTATGGGAACCTATTAAAAGTGATCTTAGTCTCTTAGTTTTCCAAAATTTATTTTAAAACATTCTTTTCTAATAAATTAAAATGTTTCCTTTTGCTACAGCTTCTTAATTTTACCAAAAACAGATATCATGGAGACTTCTTTACTCAAAACCTAGGACTCAAAGTATCTTATTTGATTTTTTTGAAATATCTTATTATAAAAAATTATTTCAAAATCTTATTTGAAATATTTTTGAGATATGTTTATGGTTTTGATATATCTAAAACACTATTGTATTGATATATATATATATATTTATTATTTTCATATGTAGTTTATTGTATTTTGAGTGTTTGTGAGAGCCCCATTAAAAGTGTTCTTAGTCTCTTATATTTCCCAATTTATTTTAATAAAAAATTTCTTTTCTAATAAATTAAAATATTTCCTTTTGCTATCGATTCTTAATTTTACCAAAAACAGATAAAGTCATGGCGATTTCTTTAATCAAAACCTAGGACTCACTCTTTTCTTTTTTATAATCATTATTTTCTCTATCGTATTGCTGATCAATTATTAATCCAACTAGCATCACCAGAAGAAGAAAATAAAATCTCTTCTCTTCATATTCTTCTTTTTCTCTGTCAAGAAAAAGCAAGCTTAGACTTAGGGTTTGTAGTCTTGTACAAAGATACAGAGGTAAACACAGAACAACGTAAGATCTATAGGTCATGCCTCTTTCTAAAATTTTCTTTATAGGGTTTTTTACTTTCCATCAATTTTATGCTTATGTTCTTTATTTTAGTTGTGCTAATTTCATCTATAAAAGTAAATTGTCTGGCTGATTTTAATCTGAAAAAATATGTTCTTTGGTGTTTTTGATGGGAATCTAGATAAATCTGGTCTTGAATCTCCTCAGTTTCCTGCATTTCCTCACTTTGACTTCTGATTCTGAATCTCCTAGTTTTCTTAAGAAACCATTTCTTGGTTTTGTCTGAAAGAAATCCTTTCTTGGCTTTAGTAAGAGTCTCAATTTGATTTTGGAATTAGTATTGCAAGAAAATGGTGAGAGGAAAGATCGAGATCAAGAAGATCGAGAACGTGACAAGCAGACAAGTCACGTTTTCAAAGCGAAGAAGTGGTCTATTTAAGAAGGCTCATGAGCTTTCAGTTCTATGTGATGCTCAAGTCGCCGTTATTGTCTTCTCTCAGAACGGACGATTATATGAATTCTCTAGCTCCGAGTAAGATTATTTTGTCTATTTATTTTCAGAATTTACATTTGTTTAATTCCAAATCTTTCTGTACATATAGATTGATTGAGTGCCTAGAACTTCTGTAGTGAATAGTTTTATCTCTTTCTATTCAAATCGTACATAGAGATTTTGCAATACACGTTAAAATTTGCCTTTCTTTGTTGGAATGAAAAACTTATTAGAAATGAAAAAAGTGTTTGAGTGTTTGAAGAGAAGAGATTTTATGAAAAGGAAACTTCTTATTTTTTGGATGATTCTTGGAAACTTGGATGATACATAATGAAAGGGGAGTGAAGGTATTTATAGCCTCCAAAGTATAAAATATCTTACATATTTTAATCTTAAATCTAGATAATTCTACTAAAATATCTTGATAATTTTATCCTAATTATCTAGATAATTTTATGAAAATATCTAGATTTTTATCTTAAGGAGATGAAAGATTTTTCTAGATAAATTCTAGAACTTGGGTCAAATTTGGGCTAACATGATTAGTAGATTATTAGCCCAATGATTAACCCAAATCAAGTTTATTTTTCAACATACCCCCCCCCCCTTTAAACTTGATTTGGTTACTCCGAGTAAGCTCCTCATCTTGATAAAGTCGTCTCGCTTGAGTGGCTTAGTAAAGATATCAGCTACTTGATCATTTACCTTCACATACTCCAATCGCACATCCATCTTGGCAACACATTCTCGAATGTAGTGATAACGAGTATCAATGTGCTTACTCCGATCATGGAAGACTGGATTCTTCGCCAATGCTATTGTCGACTTGTTATCAACAAAGATCTTTGTTGGCTCCTCTTGTTGTAGGCTCAACTCCTTTAGCAAGTTTCGTAACCAAATAGCATGGCAGACACATGAAGTAGCCGCTACATACTCCGCTTCACAAGTAGAAAGGATAACAATTGGTTGCTTCTTTGACATCCATGTGAAAGCGGTTTCTCCAATAAAAAATACGAAGCCACTTGTGCTTTTTCGGTCATCAACATCTCCACCCCAATCACTATCGCTATATCCAATAAGCTTGTAATCATCAAAGATAGAGTAATACAAGCCAAAGTTGATTGTACCTTTGATAAAGCGTAGGATCCTCTTAGATGCCTTGAAATGAGTTGTTGTTGAATGCTCCATATATCGATTCACAACTCCAACCGCGTGTAGGATGTCGAGCCTTGTGCAAGTTAGATAACGTAGACTTCCAACTAAACTCTTAAAGAGTGTTGGATCAACACTCTCTCCTTCTTCTTCCTTTGACAACTTGACTCCACATTCCATTGGTGTGCAAACTAAATTTGAGTCATCCATCTTGAACTTCTTAAGCACTTCTTTAGCATAACCTTCTTGAGTGATGAAAATTCCATTTTCTTCTTGCTTTACTTCAATGCCAAGGTAGTATGACATCAATCCAATATCAATCATCTCGAACTCCTTTGTCATCTCCATCTTGAAATCTTCAAACATAATCGGATTGTTACCGGTGAATATCAAGTCATCCACATACAAGCATGTAATCAATATATCATTGTTTTGGGTTTTGATATAAAGTGCATGCTCATATGTACACTTGATGAAGTCTTTCTCCTTGAATTACTTATCAATCCAAGTGTTCCATGCTCTTAGTGCTTGCTTTAATCCATAAAGTGCCTTCTTCAGCTTCAAGACTTGTCTTCTTCACCTTTAACTATGTAGCCTTGTGGTTGCTCAATGTAGACTTCGTCCTCAAGGTCTCCATTTAAGAAGACAGATTTGACATCCATTTGATGTATCTTCTATCTCATTTGGGCTTCTAATGAAATGTTTAGTCTACCCGTTTCTAAACGAGCAACTGGAGCAAATACCTCATCATAGTCGATTCCGGCTCTTTGACTATAACATTTTGCCACCAGCCTCGCCTTGTATCTTTCAACTTCTCCTTTAGAGTTCTTATTTGCCTTGTACACCCACTTCACACCTATTGCCTTATGCCCATTAAGAAGTTAAGCCAACTCCCATGTATCATTCTTTTGGATCGACTTGATTTCTTCATCTATTGCACCTTTCCATGACTTCTTTTCTTGAGATTCTTCAAAGTTCATAGGCTCGAAATCTGCAAATAGACAAAATAAAGTGAGATTATCTTGATTTTCAGTTACCTCATAAATTTCTTGTAGACTTCTAAAACGTGGAGTCCTTTCACTTGAGATTTCATCTCCTTGAGAACTTGGGTGTTGGTGAAGTTGGTGGTGTAGCTGGGTCTTCTCTTGTTTGCTCCAAATTCGCTTCTTCAAAAGATGGAAAGAAGTTGTAGTCTTCATCATTTGATCTCCAATCCCATTCTCCTTCTTCGTCAAAGATGGCATTCCAACTTATTATTGTCTTCTTTGTTTCAGGATTGTAGAGCTTGTAGCCTTTGGTGTTAGCATCATATCCAATGAAAATCTACTTCTCACTTTTATCATATAGTTTGATCTGCTTCTCGTCTGGAACATGAGCATGAGCAAGGCTTCCAAAGACTCTTAGGTGTGAAACACCGGGCTTCCTTCCACTCCAAGCTTCTTGTGGTGTCTTTCCAGAAACGCTCTTTGTTGGAGATCGGTTTGATATGTACACCGCACACACGACTGCTTCTGCCCATAAATCCTTTGATAGATTCTTACTCTTGAGCATGCTTCTTGCCATCTCAAGAATAGTCCTATTTTTTCTTTCTGCTACTCCATTTTGTTGAGGGTTCTTGGCACCGTCAATTGTCTTTGGATACCATTATCTTCACAATACGAAATTCCTTGGACATAAATTCTCCTCCCTGATCTGATCTCATGGTCTTAATCACAAGACCACTTTCCTTCTCAACATGGGTTTTAAACTTGTTGAAATGTTCAAACACTTCTGATTTTTCTTTCAAAAAGTAAACTCATGTCTTTCTTGAAAAATCATCAATAAAAAGAAGGAAATAATTACTCTTACCAAGTAAACTTGGTTTGATCGGGCCACATACATCTGTATGTATGAGCTCTAATGGCTTTCTTGCTCTTGTCTCTGACTCCTTTGGAAAACTCATTTTGAATTGCTTTCCAAGTAAACACCCTTCACACACTTGATTTGGATGGTTGATGCAAGGTAATCCTCTCACCATTTCTTTGTTAGAAAGTAGCTCTAAGCTTCCAAAGTTTAGATGCCCAAACCAAAGATGCCAAAGCCATGATTCCTCCTTGTAGCACATCTTGAGACATCGTGCAATGTCATTTTGAATGTTTAGGACAAACATTCTATTGCTTTACATTGGTAATTTTGTGATGAGATTATTTGCATTATCTCTTAAAGTAAGGTTATTATCCTTGAGTCGAATATCATAACATTTCTCTAAGAGTTGTCCTAGGCTCAAGATGTTAGTCTTCATGCTTGGGATGTAATAAACATTGGAAATGAATTGATGATCTCCATTCTTCAAGCGGATGAGAATATTACCTTTACCTTTCACCTCCATCTTCGATTCATCTCCCAAAGCCACATTGGTTTTCACCGATTCATCAAGCTTCACAAACATGCTTTTGTTCCCACACATGTGATTGCTAGCACCACTATCAAGGTACCATCTGCTAACTTCATTTGTCTCATCCTTCTTGTAAGCCATCAATAGCATATCTTCTTCTTTACTCCTTTCTTCAACTCTATTGTTGTTTGGAGTTTTGCATTCAGAAGCATAATGTCCAAACTTTCCGCAACTATAGCATTTGACGTTTGATTTATCGTACCTTTATTTTGCATTTCTCTTCCACGACCTATTGATGAGCTCTCTCTTCTTTGGTTAAAGTTGTCTTCGTATGGTCTCCAACCTCGTCCATTTACACCACGACCTCGTCCTCTGAAATGACCGCCACCACGTCTTGGATTATTTCGGTTACTTTCTTCTTTGCGATCAATTCTCATCTTGAGAACTTGCTCAATATCTTCTTTCTTTTTCCTCTTTTCTTCATAAGCTTGTAGTGATCCAAGAAGTTACTCCATCGTCATTGTCTCCAAGTATTTTGTCTCTTCAATTACGGTAACAATGTGCTCAAATTTTGAATCGAGCGATCTAAGAACTTTCTCCATGATTCTCACCTCATCTAACTTCTCACCATTTATTTTTAGGTTATTAGTAACCATCAAGACTCTTGAGAAGTAATCTGAGATGAATTCACCTTCCTTCATTGGTAATAACTCAAATTCTCCTCATAAAGTCTGAAGACGTGCCTTCTTAACTTGTTCTGCTCCCTTGTAAGAGGTTTGAAGCTTCTCCCATGCTTCTTTAGATGTCTTTACTCCAGCAACCTTCTCAAATGTATATTCATCTAAACTTTGATAGATTAGATAGAGAGCCTTCTTGTCTCTCTTTCTTGAATCTCTCAAACCATCCCTTTGAGCTTGAGATAAACTATCATCATTCTCTGGTTTAGTGAAGCCTTTCTCAACTATCTCCCTTACATCATGTGCTCCTAAGATAGCCATCATCCTTAAACTCCAACTGTCATAGTTGCTCTTTGTGAGCATGAGAACTTGGAAGGGAACACCACTACTTGCCATCTTCAAAATGATCTTGTAGCTCTGATACCACTTTGTTGGAATGAGAAACTTATTAGAAATGGAGAGAGTTTTTGAGTGTTTGAAGAGGAGAGATTTTATGAAGAGGAAACTTCTTATTTCTTGGATGATTCTTGAAAACTTGGATGATTCTTGAAAACTTGGATGATACAAAATGAGAGAGAGTGGAGGTATTTATAGCCTCCAAAGTATAAAATATCTTACATATTTTAATCTTAAATCTAGATAATTCTACTAAAATATCTTGATAATTTTATCCTAATTATCTAGATAATTTTATGAAAATATCTAGATTTTTATCTTAAGGAGGTGAGAGATTTTTCTAGAAAAATTCTAGAACTTGGATCAAATTTGGGCTAACATGATTAGTAGATTATTAGCCCAATGATTAATCCAAATTAAGTTTATTTTTCAACATCTTTCGCCATCTATTTTTTAAATATTCTCAGAAATATATTTTTCTCACATTTTAGTTTTGTCTGGTACCTCTTTTAGTACTTCTGAATTATTGTTATTATAATTGTTTTTTTTTAATTCTGAATTATATCTTTTAATCCACTTCTTTCTGTTTAGAGAACAAACCGTTTATCAAACTTTCCAAGTTAAAAAAACATTGTCTACAGAAAAGTTTATCTTTCTTACTCTCTCTCTCTCTCTCTCTAACCTCTCATCTCCAAAGCGCGTGCATCCTCCTCTCGGCGTCCGAGTAGCCTGTGAACGCAACCGTCAGTGTCGGACGCTTACTCTTCCCCTTTGTTGTTGTTTTTGTTGTTGCTCTGGTCGTTCTCTCCCTTTCGACATGCTACTATTTTTGGGTTAGGTTTATTATTGGGTCCGGCGAGGGTCTGTTCGAGATGATTCTGATCCGGTCACTTTACTTCTTCCTCTGGACTCACGGCAAAACTGCAGCAGGGGCTTCTAGAAGTAGCAGTTGGTTTAGGGATTCACGAAATGGATATGTTTTTCCCTCTTAGATTTGTTCCTGGATTTTGTTACCTAGTAGAGGTGGAAGGATGGTTCAGATCCCCCTAGATCTTCGGTCTTCGCAGGTTTTCGTGGCAGTGTTTTTTTGATTCGGCGTGGTAGATATGGTGACTCTCCTCGGATTGGTGGATCTTCCATTGTCTAGCCGCCGATGCCAAGCGAGCTCTAGAGGTAATCGCTTCCTGATAAATGGGTCATGAGTTGGTGTTCGCAAGAGGTGATGGTTCTCCGACTCTTTTCCCAGCTAGTGAAGGAAGGTGGTCAGCTTAAACGGTGGTTGTTTTATGGCTTCCCTTGACAGTTGTTTTGCTGACTTTTCTCGCTGTGGACCTCTCATGATTTGTCTCTTTCTAGCCCTTTGGTAGGTGACAACGGTCTTCCTAGTGACAACGGTCTCTCTGCTGGCACTGGAAGGAGCTTTCTCAGTCACAGAAACTGCGGCTCGGTTCTCGACCCGTGGCATTTGTCAAGCGATTTGGGGGTTTCAACTCTCGGATTCTTAGTGTCAATATTTGGTTTAATTGCACATCCTAGCGCCTTAGTGCTTATTAGATTATCGAAGTAGTGCGGTTGGCTTTCTTGTGAAGGTTTGGGGGCAATCCTAAATGGATTTTGGTGGTGATTCCAGGCATGTACTTTGTTTAATGTTAGGCGTTGGAGGGAGTTACACAGCTTGAGTTTTGGGCATATCGCTAAGGTGATATGCCCTAGAACTCTTCATTTTCAATTGTCAAGTATTTAATGGATGGTAACAATGAAGGGCTGATAAGTTTATTAGTGACTAGCTGCTCCAGCAGCGTTATGAGGTGTCCCGGCATCCAAGTTAACGAGTTAATCTCTTCTTCTCGTGGTTAACGCTAACTGTTGAGAACAGTCGTTAATTCTTGAGTATTTTGGTTACGGACTAGCGAAATGCACTGGGGAACTTGGTCGAGCAAAGCTAGTAAAAAATCGTTAGAGTTAGATTATTTTGTATGAATCGATCTGTAATCGAATTTTTACCTGAGTTCCGAGTGGATTAATAATTTTTTCTTTGAAAAAAGAGAAAAAATCTAAGTTGGCAATTATTTAGTATCCTTATGTTTTAGCTCATTAAATAGCTAGCTAGCTGAATTATATTTAACTCCCAACTTGGAAAGTGTGATTAAAGGTTTGTTCTCTAAGCACGAGCAGGTTTTCAGAAAAGAGGTTTCTTGATCAGTGAACCTCGTACACCTTGGAACTTAAACACATACCCACTTGGCATCTAGATTAGAATATTAAGAGAGAAAATCCTGACAGTACAGCAACATAAGAAAAGAAAATCATAGTACAGTATAGTATATATATTATGTATGTGTGTGTGTGTGTCTTCGTGTGAATGAGAAAAGATTATAAATTTTCACTCGTGTATCAAAACCTTTCTATGTATTTTCTTTCATGAGTATTATATACAATTTTTTCTGCTAGTTTACATAGCCATCAAAATTTAATACATTGTCTGAGTTATAATTTCCCTTTGTTTTAATATGCATTCCATACTCAACATATAAAATATTTATGCAAAATAATCTTTTGATTTGGTGAATAGAGAAACGAATTCAGAGTACATATAATGCTATTCAAATTAGTGTCTAAGTTTACGTAATCTCCATTGACAATCATGGTAATCCCGATAATTATGTATTTGTTTATTATTTTGAGAAAATTCACACATTCACGTTTTTCCAAACGGGATTCCATTAAATACATACAGTTCACAATATATTCTACTACGTAATATTTAATAAAAGGGAAATAACAGGTAAGTTTAGTTCCTTTTGCACATATAGTATACTATTTTGCACATATAGTATACTATTTTGCACATATATAAACGGTATACTATTTTCACATTTTCGCGGTTTGAAAATAATTCTTCTATCATTTACAATTGAAAATATCTATCAAATTTTCACGTTTCCAGTATATATTACAGGTTTATTAATAATTAACAGCAAACTAGGAAACGCTATTTCATACTAAGTTAGTTTTCAACTTCTTATGATTATTTTTTGTGAAAGCCGTACCTTCTTCAATATTTTTCTGATATTTTGATCATTCCACTGTTCCGCGAATTATTCAGCTGACAATTTAGATAAAACTTCAGTCGTTTATTAAATCGAGGTTTTTTTTTGCGTTAGTTGTATTACTATTCATTTGTATCATACTTCACTTGTAGTACTATTCATTTGTATCATACTTCACTTGTAGTACTATTCATATGTATCATACTTCACTTGTAGTACTATTCATTTGTATCATACTTCACTTTAAAGTTTATTCAGTGTCTTAAGAATTTTCTCGTTTTATCAATTTTGCTACTCTTCGGTTCAGCTATTTAACTAGTATACTATTCATCTAGCATAGCAGTTATGTTTCATAATACGTCATCTTATGATGTGATCATCATCACTATAAAGGAAGCATCACTTGTGAATTACTTTTTCAGGATGGAGAAGACGATTGAAAGATATTGCAAGTTTAGTAATGAGTCCATTGTGCCAGGGAGGCCCCAAGTAGAACTATACTTGCAGGTTCTTTTTTTTTAAATATGTGTAAACTTCTTGTTTTTTTTTTCTTATTTACCTAAACAAAGTTGATATATACTAAAGTCCTCGGCATTTTTTGGGTTTGCAGGAGCTGAAGAAGGAAATGGACATAATGGTGAAAAGGATTGATCTTCTTGAAGTTCGTCAACGGTTCATAACTCCCCTATGGTTTCTTTAAGCATTATATATCTAAACATACTTTAATTGTTTCAAGCCTAAAATATATTGTGAATGCCACTATATTTAAAGGAAGCTAATGGGGCAAGGTTTGGGTTCGTCTTCATTAGCAGAACTTCAAGAGATAGATACTCAGATTGAGAAAAGCCTTCGTATTGTCAGATCAAGAAAGGTACAATTTCAACCAAAACACACATACTTACACTCACACCACCTATCGCAATAGTGCCTTCACTGGTTGATTTTTGTACGTAGGCTGAGTTATATGCAAATCAACTAGGAAAGCTAAAAGAAAAGGTAAACTTTTCACTTAGTAAGTTCTACAGAGATTTCAATTTATGGGATCGTTTGTATATTCCATGCAACTTTTATTGGCCTGTCTTTATCATCTTATTATAGGAGAGAGAGCTCTTGGACGAGGGAAGAAGGCTGCGTGAAAAGGTAAATGCGTGTAGACTTATCACAAGATACACATAAACACACACACATATGGAAACGCGTATATATATATATGTATTTGCCTCTTTTCATGTCATAATTCATACATGTTATAAAAAAAATACTATGTTTTCAGGAAATCAGAGAAAGGTTGCTACGACCAGTGCTGCCAGTAGTAACCTTACATACTGAGAAAGGTGAACCCGAAGGTGGTTGCAAGAGCAAGCATTCATCAGAGGTCGAAACCGATCTATTTATTGGGTTACCAGTGGCTCGATTATAACCTATTTCACACGCTCCTCAAGTTTGCTTATAGTTTCAGTTCGATGTTTGTATACTAGTAATTAGTTTATAACTTTCTGAGAGCGATGACCATCTCTTGTAAACTGAAAATAATTTGGAGCGCGATGACCATCTCTTGTAAACTGGAAATAATTTGGAGCGCGATGACCATCTCTTGTAAACTGTAAAAAAATTGTCAAAAGTGCCTTTGTAGGTGAATCACTCAATAATTTGTCACCTTAGTTCTTTTGAGATTAATGTGACATTTTGTTTCTATGCAAATTGAGAGCCATTGAGATAGTAAGACCATGTTCATTGGCTGCCCACAAACTAAGCATAACGTTTTAGTCCTCTAGAAAATATAATGTGTCAATTTGGGGTGGTCTTAGCTCAAACACATGAGTGAGCTAGTATACGAACTTTTTAGTTAAGGGGCTAAAATAGACACAACCAAACAAGTGGACAGTTAAATAGACAGTCTTAGGTATTGTACACGAAAACTATGTTAATTAAGTTCAAAAAAAAAACTATGTTAATTAAGTAATATGTTTAATATTATTTTTTATTTTGAAAAGTTAGGTTATATATTATGTGAGTCATTATCTATGTGATTGCTCTTTTTAATTTATTCAACTTCAGTTTTATTGTGGTTAACTAATTTTCTAATACGATTGTTGAAATTGTCTTAATGAAGCTATGTTATGTTTGTATTTTGACGATGTTAATCTTTTGATCTATTTTAATGTCATCTAGATATTTTATGCTCTTTCCTTGTTAGATTACTTATATTGTGTTCTCGTTAAGACTATGCAACTATACACGGTTACTATCATATAAATATTTGATTTATGCTCAAGATTTTTTTTTTTTGGAAATTCATGACATCTACCATTTTTAACTGAGAGAAAAAATAAGAACAAAGACATGAACATGAAACTGTTGAGTATATCTAACCTTCATATTTAGTACTTTTGACATTTTCTTATTCCTATAAACATATATCCGCACTTTTTTTGTTAAACTAACAAGATTCATCTGTTCACTTATAGGTGTTATTTTTATTACCTTCCCGATCCAGCAAGAGATTATTATCTATCTATACTTCCCTCTATTTATGTCTATGTTTGTCTTTTTATTCAGGTGGTTTATTTCCTTGAAACTATTCTCACTACCTTCTATTTTTTTTTTATCTTTCCCTAAAAAAGGAATATATCTATTTTTCTTTCTCTGCTTTTCATGTACCGCTCTTTCATCATATTTAATACTCGATTCTTATTATTAAGATATATTTCTGAAAACCTCATAGTCAATAAGAAGTATTAGATTAAATTTCAATGGGTTCTCATATCATAATCTAAATATTTATTTTTAAATTTATTTATTATTTGGTTATATTATTTATTTTAACTAAATTATTATTGATTAAAAAATCATCAAACTCAAATTATAATATATATTTCACTGAATTTATTGAATCATAAGTTACATTTTATTCTCCAAACTCATTTCTTAAAAATCTATTATGTATTAATATTTTGTTTTGATTTTCCATTTCTTGTAAATTTTGAAACTTAAGTTTCGTGAGCAAAAAATAATTCTGTGAGATTCATTTTTCATTGGTTTAGTTAATGAAACGCGAAAAAGTAATCTCATAAACATCTTTTTCTTTTTTCTTATGATCTTTTTTAATTTATATATTTACGATTATATTATGTGTTCACTAAAAAGCTTTTAGATAAATGTCAATTTTTGTTGGATTGAGAATAAACTATTGATTAAGGATTTATTGTTTTTATCAATAGAATTGGTTATAAAACAAAGAGAATAGAACTGTTTAGTTAATAATAATTTCTAAAAAAATATGATTAGGTGTTAGATTTTTTTAATAATTTCTCATGATAAGTGGTATCACGAAAAAGAATTAATAACTTTGTTTATATAGATTTCAAACGTACCGATATATTTAGATTTTAGTTTCCTTATGACATTTTTTGTTAATTTGCAGACATTTAACATACTTTGGACATACAAAAATCTGACAGCTTCTATAATTATTTAGCAAACTCTTCAACTATGTCGCAAAACTTTTCAAAAATCTACCAAAATTAATGATATGTTTAGATTTTAGTTTGTTAATCTGCCAATACTTTGACAGACTTTGTAGGTATAAAGAAGATACAATTCAGATTGGGAAAATTTATATAGTTTTCATTTTTATAATATTTTTATTAAATAGTGAAACTTAGGAAACACAATGTGGATATTTGATACAAGTATAACTAATCAATATGAAGAAAATAATATTTTTGGAGTAAGTAATTTGTTAAATCATATTTTATATTGTGGTTGTCGATTGAGGATAACAAATCTTAGGATACAGTTAGATAATAATTAGTGTAATAATTATTTTTTCAAAGTTACTTTTAACTTTTAAAATAAAATTTAATAGGTAAACTCTATTAAGTTAAATTTTCTATATTTTAAAAAAAAAATTATTTACTAATAAAATATTGTCTATAACTAAGCTATGTAAGAATAAAACAAAAAGGATTACCTTAGATATTTTTAATGTTTTGTTATCTTAGACTATTCCTAACGTTTGTGTAAAATAAATAATATATATGTTTACCAATGTTTTTCCTCAGTGTAATAATTCTTTTTACTAATCTCATAATTCCAAGGACATTATTTCAGAAGAGTTTTTTTATAATTTGTTTATGTTTTCTCATCATATTCATTCTCAACATTAAAAAGTGACATAGCTTTTGAAAAATATAACATAGCATCAACATAACTGTTACATGTATAATTTATTTTTTAAGAATTTTTTTTATAAATATTCATATTTCAGCAAATTTTTGAAATATAATAATAACTTACATATCACCAATAAAATGAATTACTTTATAAAAACATATTTTCGAAAGAGTTTTAAACATGATAATGAGTATATCACCATTAAATTTAACTATATATATCACTTTGATAAAAATTAAACTAATAATATCATTGTAAATATAAATAGCTTCCACAACAACTTATATATCCCATATTTTGTATACATATATAATATTTATCAAAACTAATTGTAATTGTATCTTGACCAATATAAAAAATAATGATAAAATCAAATTTTTGTCAATAGTTAGATGACTAAAATTCTATTAAATGTATCGGTTCTTTGAAAATACGTTTTACCAGTTCAAGGTATTCTAACTACAAAAAAAAAATAAAAAATAGAAAATTTATTTAAATTTATATAATGTTATATTAAAATAATTTAGATATTTAAGAAAGGTCATTAAATATTATATAATATAAATCAATTTGTTATTCTTTGAAAATTTAAAACGTATTTTTATGATAAATTATAAATTTCAAAAAACAGTAATTCTATTTATTGACATTCTATTGGTCAAAGGTAATGGAACAAAGTTAATTACAAAAAAATACATTGACAATCAAAATTAATATATTTTTATTAATTTATGTGAAAATTTTAAAATATGGACTTTTAGAACGGAAATATTATTTTTAATGTGGTATAGGACAAATTTGTTTTATGTAGATTTAAATTTAATGACTAAATAAACATTATATAATATATATCAGCCACATACGTAATAGATTAGCCTATGGACCGACGAATTTATGTTTTTGCATAAAAGAAGTTGGTCAGTAAATCATACATGAGATATTAACAATTAAATAGGAAAATATATAATCAAGTGGTGAGATTAGATAATATATGAGTGACACACTCTTGTAATGTATAAAGTAAATCAAGGGAATGTTAAAAAAAAAAAAGGTTTTTGTTTTAACTGTCTTGATAGAGAGAGTTCCTCTTTGTAAGCTTTTGCCTTCTTGCAACCTACGTGGGCTAATCCAAAAGAAAGTCACCCAATTAAAGAAGGAAGATATTCTTTCTACTCTTAAAGTAAAGATTAGGGTTGCGACTCCGCTAATTAATAGCCCAGGAGAGGTAAACACGAAGCTTTCTTGTTAATTATTTCAAGATTTCACTTTCCATTTATTCTACTTTTGTCTGATTGATTTTTCTTTAACCTTCTTGTGTAAATTATTCTTTATTTTTGTCTTCTTTTTTTCAAGCGAATCTCGACAAATTAAAGCTAACTCTCAAACGGGCTTTGCCAGTTATTTAGTCTACCAGATTTTCCCAAAGTCATCATATGAACTAATAACGGTGTTAGTTTTCCAGATCAAGAAACCATTTCTTGATTTTGACTTTGGGTTTCCTTTCAGTGATCTGTTTTCTTTTGTAGACAAAGCAAACTTTCAACTGTAGTTAGGGTTTCCATCCCTTAACAGATCTCATTCGTGAGATTCGATTTTGTGAGAACAAATTAAAATGGTGAGAGGAAAGATCCAGATCAAGAAGATCGAGAACTCTACAAGCAGACAAGTGACGTTTTCTAAACGAAGGAAAGGTCTCTTTAAGAAGGCTCATGAGCTTTCTGTTCTTTGTGATGCTCAAGTCGCAGCTATAATCTTCTCTCAGAAGGGAAGATTATATGATTTTGCCAGCTCCGAGTAAGATTCTTAATTTCAGATTGATTATTTACTCCAATCTTTATACTATTTCAATATATTTGTTATTTTAAATTTGTTATCAATAAGTAGTACTTGTGTAGTTGAATAACTCTCTGACCAACTAGTACTAGAGATTTCTTAATATACAGGTAAAAGATTTTGCTTCTTTTTTTTTTACTTCTATAGCTTGTTGCAGTAGTTAGATTTTCAAAAAAGAAAAAAAAAAGCCTCTTCAATTTCATATTTCAATTTGCTCTATTTCTCATATAGGTTTTTAGGTAAAGAAATGCTTTCTTGTTTTAACTCTGGTTCTTTTTCCATATATAGTTCAAGTACAACATGAGGGTTATCTTATGAATTAATTAGGGTTTTTATATGTACGATTTTTGAATATTGAGCCTTTTATCTGCGTTGGAACTCAAAGTGAAAACTAATTTATTTACCCAAAATGACTTTAAAAACAAGAAAATAAATCAAACCAAATCAAATCATACATATAGGAATCAAAAGTGTTTTTTCCCAAAATTATAAATTTGTCTATATGAAATTTCAAGTGTGTTCAATCGTTGTTTCTGAGTCCAAGTTCAATATTATAATGCTTCCAGTGGTCTAATTCCTTAAGGTCGGACGACTCTTTATGTATGCATACGGTCGGTTAACATATATATATATATATAAATCAATGCATCAAATGTGAATACCATGACATTCATTTGTAGCTAGGTTGAATATATATGATGCCCAACAAAATTCTAGCTTTTTTCAACAAAGATACAAGACATGTGCCATAGGACAGGGTGTTTTTCCAACTAAACTCATGCACAAAGTAACTAATGAACCGTTCATGTCTTGACTCTTGAGAATTTTCAGTATCCAGAAGATGATCAAACGATATGCCGAGTATAAGAGAGAGTATTTCGTTGCAGAAAGTCACCCCATTGAGCAATACGTGCAGGTTTTTTTCGTATACTCTATATTCACTAGTTTTGTGTTTCATTACTTGCAACATTTTGTATTATGTCAAACTCAAGTTGAAAAATACATGAGTCACATATCTTGATTTTTTGAGACACTTGGTACAACCACTTTGGGTTTATAGGGACTAAAGAAGGAAATGGTGGCAATGGTGGAAAAGATTGAAATGCTTGAGGTGCATAACCGGTATATATCTCAGTTGCCATATATATGAACGGAATTTATTTTAAAATGGTTCTTAAATTAGAGGAACTGTGTTGATTATGAAAATGTGATTCGATAGGAAGTTGATGGGGCAAAGCTTGGCTTCTTGTTCGAAGAAAGAACTTGAGGACATAGCCACACAAATAGAGAAAAGCCTTCATATTGTTAGATCAAGAAAGGTAAGAGAGAGAAATACATTTATGGAATGAAAATGTGATGTTTTTTGTTTAATTATCAGTTACTTGTTTTTGGATCTTATGTTGGTTTATTGATAGGCTAAGTTATATGGAGATGAAATAGAGAAACTAAAAGCCAAGGTTTGAATAATTACAATTTGATTTTGTCTATCTTTTTTGTCCTTTGCCGTGTGATATTTATTGATCTCTCTTCTTTAAAATTTAGGAGAGGGAGCTCAAGGATGAGAGAGTCAGGCTTTGTGGAAGCGTATGTACCATATAGCTATTAGCCTATTACCTATATGTGCATCTATATATACATAGAGTCGTCAGTACGTACAAAATGATTTACACATTGCAACTTGAACCCATTACAAGATAGCTAGTATAACTTATGTATTGAGAGAGTCCCCAAAAAAAAACAGGTATTGAGAAAGCTAACCGGAATGCGACATATATGCATTTGCCATATCTTTTCCCTAAAAAAATGTTCTACGGTCTACTTAATTATATATTCGATAAATAAATTATTAAATTCTCTTTTTTTTTTGCCTTATATGTCAGGTTGGAGAAAGGCCAATGGGGATGCCATCAGGAAGCAAAGAGAAAGAGGATGTGGAAACTGACCTAGTTATCGGATTTCTGAAGAGCCGACCATAACATCTTTCTTGTTCGTTAAATCTGATTTTTAGCTACTAACTATCTCAGTTAATCTATGTTATTAATAGTCTTTCAATCACATTTATTTACGTGTAAACTCAAATAATGTGTCAGAGTATACTAATTACTAGATCCTCGCCTAGCACGGAATAGACATTTTATATAAGAATTATATGTATGTATTATTATTTATTTTATGTTTTTGCATATTATTAAATAATAAAATAATATATATATAATATATATATATATATATATATATTTGTGAATAATTGAGAAATCAATAACCATTACGTATATAATTAAATTGGCACGCACATAAAATTAAAAGATCACTCTTATTTTTTAACAATCATTTTATGATTAATAAATCAAAACAATCAATTCTATCTATTATATATGATATATAACTAAACTCAACATTAACATATATAAATAATATATTTTTGATATGGCTATTTATTAAATAAAGTTTTTAATCATATGATTTTAGGATTATCAGCATTTTCTTATAAAAATATTTTAAACCATTGATACACTTTTTAGTGTGGGATGTGTAATAATTTTAGTAATTTATAAGGATTTTAAGAAATTCAATGCAAATTTCAAAATTATGATATTAATTTCTAAATATTTTTTTCAATGAAAATATCAAAATATAATTTATATGGTATATAGTTTAATTTAAATGATATATATAGTAATATATTAATATAAACATCTATTAAATAAGACTTCTTACTCATGTGGTTTATAATCTTTTGTATCTTATTATAGCAAAAATTCAAACTATTGATCACAAAAGTTTATGTGAGACTTTTAACAGTTAGTAGTTTATACTCGTTTTTAAAAATTCAAAATACAACATATATGAAAAATCTAAATTTTTATTATATGATTAATGTAATTGTGTAATTTATTTTAATAACAAATATTTAAACAAAGTTAATAAGGTATACAAATTGTTAGCAAATATTTATTATTGAAAATTATTAATTGTCATATATATGTTAATCACATTAGATAATATCGTAGTTTTTATTTAAAAAAATAATAGAGAATAATTAATAAAAGATTTTCTGGTTAGTTTAATGAAACTATAGATTATATTAGATGGATCATCTTAATTTTTGTAGGAATCTCAAAAATCATTCTCATGACAACACGTATCATACTTCAAAAATTGTAATGCTTCTCTGTTGATATATAAGGGTTTTTTTTCTTTGTGGATGCAAACCTTATTACATTCACGTATTCTATATTATAGTTAGGGTCGACACAAATTGAATAATATCATAATTTTTAGTATTTCTAATTTGTTTTGTATTTTATGTACATTTAATTTTCTGATTTTATTTGGTTCGAAAGATATCTGATTTCCCAGATATTTACAAAAATTACAGATATTTACGAATATATATATGGATATATCATTCATTTATTCAATACAACCAAATATAGAAAAAAAACTATACAAATTATTCTCAAAAACAAATCTCTTACACAATGTAAACTAAAAATTTTAAAATTAGTGAAACTATATGTTCATAAATTTAAAAAAAATATATATATATAATTGTTTTCAAAAAATATCTCTTACATAAGTTTTAGAAAACTATAATTTTCATAAACATTTTATATTCCTTTATTAATTTAATACTTTATAAGTAATTTGAAATCAAAATTAAACAAATTATTGGTTAATATAATTTTTTTAAATATATATTTTTTTTGTCAACTAACTTTCATTAATTTGAAAGAGCCCAAAGGCTTTTATAAGGATTCAGATTACACTGAAAGGGTCCAATAAGAGAAAACATAATAAATAAAGCCCAATAGAAAAAAACAGCCCAAATTCTAGAAAACCCTAGCAGGTTCATCAGTTGCAGCCACGTGGCTCCCATGCACGAAGCGGTAGCCACCACCGCCGCCGACGCCGTGAACCAAGTGACTCCGGCACCGTCAATCAGACTCTGTTCTCTCAACGCCCATCCGTTTCCTCTTCGAGAATTGGCGTACACCATTTCAATGGATCTGAAACCCATACTCTCCCTCGCGCCCTTGCTTCTTCGATCTTCAATCTCTTCTTTTGGATATGAAAAACTCCAAATACCTTCAACCGATTTAGAACCAACTATTGCCAAAACATTTGCTAAGAGCAAACTTCGGCTTTTCTTAAGTTGAATCAAAAACGAGAAGGTTAATCTGTAAAGCTCGAATCTCTATCCCTTCTGAAAACTTTGCATAGTTTTATAACAGCAAAGATTGATATCATCCAGTAATAGAGATTGAGAATGACCATCGGAAAATATGAAAACCAAAGAAGACAACTGGAATCCATAATAATCCGGAGAGTATATGAAACTTATTTAAAACACTACAAAGCATCGCCATGCGAAAAATCGGTTAAACACCGAAGAAAACAGTCCACAGACGGAAAAGGAGATCGGATTAACCGAAGAGCCGACCAAATATATACATAAACAACAAAAATCAAAAAAGGTGACCGGCGGTGGTGATACCACCGGCCCCTAACCCAGATTTTTTTCTTTGTAAAGTTCTAGAGAGAGGTTAGAGTAAAGCCTAGAGAGAGTCTGTCTTTTTTTAAATATATATTTACTTGAGCATTTCTCTCAAATAGCATTTTTTAGTTTTTGTCACCAAATAAACTCTTAAAGAAAGAAAAAGACCAAAAGAAGTTTCTTTAAAAATTAATAGAATTTTTATCCTTTGCTTTATAAATATAAAATATAAATAAATAATAAATAATTATATAAATAAAATATAAGAATTATTAAAATTAAATGTTTTCAATTTCAAACTCACTAATGTCTACCCGCCCATGCTCTGTACCATTTGTGTATCGGTACTTAAAAAATCAAATTTAAAAAAAAAATATTTTTAAAATTCGAAAATGTTTTTGAAACTTTTAATATTTATTTATTTTCAAAAAAAAATAAAACTCATTCTTAAAACTTCACCCCTTAACTCTAAGTCTTAGGTCTAGATTAGTTACCTCTTGGTGTATAAATGTATATTTACCCTTTACTAAAACTTCTTTTAATTATTTTCTTCCTTGTGAAAAAAAACTAAAAAGAGTTATCCTAGAGAATTTTTCTTTAAAATTCTATATTTGATTTTATATTTACATCTATTTGTATGAAATTTGAAGTAAAGCGAATATTTGACTTTAAACTATTTAGGGTGTGTTAGTGGGAGTTAGATTTATATAGAGTTTGTTGACTTTTAAAGTCAATAGATTTGTTAAATTAAAAAGAGTTTGTAGAAAATTTTATATATTGTAAAAATCTATGTAAATAAGTTATTATCATGTTTTAAAATTCTAAAGAATATATGTAGTACTCTTAAAATCATGTTTCATGAATTAATGAACACAATTCTCAATAACACTAACTTTAAAGGATTTATAGAATCATTAAAATCTAAACTTTTTGAATAACAAATGATTCTGTATAGAATTGTAAAATCATTATATCAATAACACTAGATTTTGGTGAGATGTGAGAATGTATAAATCAATAACACTAGACTCTAATTTTTTTTAAAATCATTAAAATATAATCCCCACTAGCACCTCCTTAATATTTATGATTTACTTTGTTATTAGTAAATACCTTGTTCTAAAACACGACCGCCTAGCCGATTAATCGTTCGGATAAACGTTAGGCGGCACCCGCCGCGAATAAAGGTAAATCGGCTTATTTAATCGGATGACCGCAATAAGCACCCAATTAACCGATTAATCGGTTCTAAATTCAATTTTTGACCGAACAAAACCCGATTAAATTTGTACTACTTGGCATTATGGGCTTTTAGTTTGAAGCCCAAGCGCAAGTTGTGAGTGTTACTATCTGTGACTATTTATAGATGTCTTCAGCTCTTGTACTCCTTATAACTAAGCGATGTGGGACTTTGTTATAGGTGTTTTTAAAATTTGTTCTACCCAAAATATAATATGATCTACCCGTGGATGGAACCACGGCCCTTCGAATTAGAAAACTTCATCACGTACCACTGCACAACTACATTTTCTTACCTTTATCACATAGTTTCTTCTATTATATTATAGTTTCGTGTATAGGATACCTTATATTTATAAAATTATTTGATATGTTTGAATATTCATGCTTTTGTTGTGTTCTCAGAGTCAAACAATATTTTTATTGTGTTTCTTATATATAAACATGTATTATATATATTTTTTATTATATATATAAGAAAAAAATCCTCCCCGAGTACTCTTCGATTTTTTCCCGATTTTTCAAAAAATCGTTAGGCGCAGGTTCGCCGCACGCGTAGCGCCTAGCGAGTTTCCGAACAAGGGTAAATATTAATTTATAATATTTGATTTGCTCCAAAAACTTATGGATATTCATATTTTTCTCACTGAATTAAATTGGAAGATAAATCGAATCAAACTTAGCGGATAAAATGTCTAACCTAATTATAATAAGATTTACTTTTTACTTTTTAATTCTACTATATTCAGCTTTTTGTGGAAGATTTGATTTTGTAGTAGTTGAGCAGTTGATGTTCTATAGAACGTAGTATCATTTAAATTGGTCTTTGTGTGAAAATATATACAACAGCTCAGTTCTCATTAATTTATCGACGTTCCCTACCTACTCCTTACTATGAAAAAAACAATTAACTTCTGCTCTTAGTCATATAACTTTTTTTTATCAAAAGTCATATAACTAATTAAGAATCATATATAAATCTTTTAACTAATAACGATATCACATATTTGATTTATTTATTAATCGTGTAAATATTTTTGTATATATTTTAGTAATACATAATAGTTTGTGTATATACAGAAATTTAATCATTTATGTTTTATACAAAATTGGTAAATTTTATGGTCCCTGGTTCATTGCGTGTTTTTCCCTATATAAAGACATTTTTTTTTAAGTTTTTAAAAAAAAGACATATTTTTGCCAAACACCTATATATAGACATAATTATCTTATAAATATGTTAAAAATGTTAAATTCTTATAGTATAACAATGTAAGTAGATTTTAATCCGCCCTTTTAAAGGGCGGGATTATGTTATAAATTTTTAATAAAAATATATATCTGTCTTTAAATTTTTATTATATTTGTAGTTCAATTTTTTTTTACTTTCTTTGTGATAAAAATGAGACATGTTAATTGTTTTAAAAATATAACATGTTTAATTTGTTAGAATCATATAAATATGAAAATTATATTTATAGTATATTATTTCTACTATATCATTTTTTTCTATAGTAAATCTATTTTATTAAAACAGAAGTACAAAATTAGATTGTTTGGACACATGGATAGCAGTTAAAATAGGAAGTGCATAGAAACATGGATAACAATTTAAATGATAACTATTTGGAAGCATAGATAGCACTATAAAAAGTAATATAATATCATTTTAGTAATTTCATTAAGTATACTGCCTTAACAATAAAATCACATAATTAATTATATTTACCTTAATAATACATCAAATCATTAATTATATTACCATAAAAGTAATAGTGTAGATTTTTATTTATTAGTTAATTGACATTAACTTTGTGCAAATTATAAAAATCAAAAATGTAAAATAACAGAGTTTTGCATATGGTTAGTAGTTCGGTTTAATCTTTTTTAATAAAATTTCTTTTATCTTAATTCCAGTCTATGAAAAATTATGTAGTAAAACACATAATTTAAAGATAGAATGAATAAAATAATAATTTAAATTATAATAACTAAAATATATTATATTTATTGTCACATAATGTTTCACTCCGTATAACTATTTTACTGCCGCAGAAACTGGCAGTGGCAAAACACATGGATATCTTGCTCCAATCATCCATCAGTTAACCAACACCAACACCATTCTTGATTCAGAGCTTACTGATGGAGAAGAAAGGCGGCATCCACTTAAGAACATTTCTCTTGTTCTGTGTCCTAACGTGATGCTATGTGAACAAGTTGTTCGGATGGTTAATGGTCTTCTTGGAGATGATGGTAATCCACTTGTCAGAGTTGAAGCTGTTTGTGGGTCACAGGTAACCATTTTCACGTCTAGAAAAGCAAACTTATCTTTTAATATCTGTAGCTGAATATGGGAAGTTTCGTTTTGAAACATTACTTTTTCAAAATTTCAACACGTTTTTTACAAATTTAACTATTTTGTTTGATTTATTTTATTTTTATGTATATATTTGTAAGATTTGAGATTTTTTTGAAAGTTGTGTTTTGGTGTATATGATAGTATTTTATATTTTATATTTTATATTAATAACTATGATATATATAAGACATTAAATATTTTAATTTCAAATTTACAACCAGTTATGTTATTTGAAATCATGAATTGCTAATAAAATTTCTATACTATATTTGTGGAAATGGGTAATTTATAGTTTATTTTCTTAATATAATTTTTTTTGCTAATGTGAATAACTTTGGACGTGATTGGCTCTTTTTCTTTCACCAACACATTAATTTACCAATTAGGATTTAAGAAAAATATTTTAAATCTATGGTTGAATGATTAAAATAAAAATATATTAGTTTTGGAAAAAAAAATTCCGAACGTTATATTTAGTGGTTTGAAAATTATTGATATAAATCTAGAAAAATATAATCAACCACTACATAAAAAAAACTACGACTATATAGTAAAAAACTAAAGTTACATCATTTACCAATCGTCCTCCTCTACCAGTCATCCCCCTTATTTTAGGATTTGTGATATTTTTCAATAAACATTCAATTATAAATTTATTTGAATTTTTATTTCTTTTTTAAAACTATATTGGTTCTGGCAATCAAGTTTCAGAACTTTATATTTAATGTTTTGAAAACTATTGATATTAAAGATAAAGCAATATAATCTACAAATCTGAAAAAATTACAGCCTATTCTAAAACCAAAACCTAAAGTTACAGCCACTACCAATCACATCTCCCCACCCTCGCTTTTATTTGAGGATTTTGTGATATTTTCAATAAAATTTCAGTTATAAGTTTATTTGAAGTTTTTTTAACACAGGCAAATTGAAGCATAGATGAAGTTCAAAGTTACAATACAAATCATTTTTCTTAAATATGTTTGTTGTTTAGGAAATGAACTGATATTTAGATAGTTTCTGGACATATGATGTCAAAATCACGTTTATAATTAATAACTTACTCTTGATTACAACCAAATATCATCAATTATTTTCTGTTAAAAATTATATGTTGCATTATATTAAAATATAACGATATGCAGAACATTTTAAGCTATGGTCACAGAAAAATATAGAATAAGAGCTAATGTTTCCGTTATGTCACTTACATATAATATGATTTCGAAAGTTTTCCCAAAATTTACGGTGATTAGTTGAATGAATGGTCTAGTTTTATATGCTAACCAGTTTTGAAAACTTGATATCTTTCAAAATACTTAAATCATATTTGCAATATTTTTCACGTTTCTATTTAAAAAGGCAGACTATTAAAAGTATTTTGGTATAAATAAATTAGGTAAGATCTTTTTAATATTTGGTTGTTACCTAAATATGATGACTACGGAATAATGTTTTAATTGTGTTAAGGGTAAATGATTTTATTAAATTAATAATTATTACCTCAATGGCATTAGATGTAATTTAGTAGACAATTTAAGGGTTAATTCATTTTTGTACTTCAGTTTTAATAGAATAGATAGATTACACATTTCTAGTTGAAATGTGCTTAATTAATTAAGCTTAATTTAAAGTGTTGAAGATAATATCTTTGTTGAATGAACTACATCTTGACTCACATTTGTTAAAAGAGATTATTAACCAGGTGATGAGGTGAAAATAGTTCACCATCGTAGATTAAGGAACTAAGGAAATACTATATGTGGTTTAGTGGTTGATTGTGTTAAAAACGGTAAGAGAGGGTTCGAACCTAATTTCATTTTTTTAAGAAAAGAAAAGATTAAGGAACTAGGGTTTGAATTCATGAATTTCTGGTAATTATTAAAATCATTTTCAAGATTGTATCGTTATTTTTAGTTATATTTACTCCAAACCAGAACCTAACTTCATACATAATTTTCTTTAAGAAAAAAAAATATTAAGGAACTAGGGTTTGAATTTAATAATTTCTGGCCATTATTAAATTTATTTTCAAGACTGTCTCGTTATTTTTAGTTATATTTCCTCCGAACCAGAACATATAAAATATTTATTGCTTTTACTTCCATGTCCTTTTTTTTTACTTTCTTGCCATGGAACAAAGTTCAGAGATATTATATTATGTCAGATTTGATGAAACCTCAATTTTTATTTTTGGAATGATATTAATACTTTTAAAAAATATCCGTTTTTATTTTAAATTTATGCCTCTCACATAGTAATTTTTTAAACAAACTTTAGTTACACCTTTCTAGAGAAAATAACTGGAAAATATAATGATTCATTTTATTTTCAAGAAGATTTAAATGATTAATGGCCTCAGCGAATTGCAGAATTAATACAAATGGCCGAAATAAAGAAACTTTAATTACTCGCAAATCATCTCAGCCCAAAATATAAGAAACATACAATCCTTTTAGGCCCATCAATTTTAAACCACCTAATAACTTAGTTATCTCTCCGACGTCGTTTCGCTTCGTCTTTGCTGAAGAATCATCTCACGCGCCGTTTCTCGCAAGAGCGCTTCTGTGATATCCCGCTCAATCTCTGAGATGATCTCTTCTCCTTCTTCTTCGAGCTTCTTCGTCTCAAGAAGGCGATCAAACTCCACTGAAGCGATCTCTCCGAGAATGGGATAACATTTACTGCTATAAGTCGCGACAACGGAACATAGCTCCGACCCATGATAGTTCCTTGCTGCTTCTGGACCATTTTCCTCAGTTTCATTCGATTTTAGTCCTTCTCTTTCGTTTCTATGCTTCAGAGGAGGCTTTGTGACAGAGATTTTGTTGTCAACATCATCACTTGACTTTGGGACTTTCTTGAATTTCTTGATGTGTACTTTAGCGTCTGTTTTTGATTCAGACAAGAAAGACTTGTTTCGAGTATATGGTGTTTGAGAAGGCTTTAAGGGACGTTGAGTGAACCTTGTCTCACTCTTTGCCTTCTTGCATTGGTTGATGGGTCTTATTACTTCCTTCTGTTTTACTCTGTCCTTGCGCTGTTTCTTCTCTCCAGAGGGTTTTGAAACGGAGACAAGGATCACCTTCGTTGGCTTCTGTGTGATTTGTTGTGGTCTGAAAGAAGATGAGGTGCTTGGTTTGTTGGAAAACCTGGTTCTTGGTGAGCAAGAAACTGTTGTGTCTCTTCTATGCTCATTACTGTCTTGTAATGGTCTCGCTTCTCTGTTCTTCACCGAGTTTGTTATATCCATGCCGACAACTCTTCTGGTGACGACTCTCTCTTTGATTTGTTTCACAATCTGCCTCGGACTCTGAATCTCCTCTTGATCTTGCCGTTTCATCAGTTTCAGCCTTGAACCGCCAAACTCTTCACGCTTGTTCTCTTTGTTCAGCTGAAGAGAGAGGCGATGAATGTCGAAATCCGATTTCCGAGCAGAGGAGACCCTAGGGCTCTCCGGTAAAGATCTAGTACCACCACCCAACCGTGTGCCTCTCTTGGGATGGCTCGTGAGATGACTTGTTCCATGATGGGTCATTGAATGGTTAAGGTTTGTTTTCTCAGGAAGAAGATCAAGACCCATTAGTCTAGCCACCAAGCTTGGTGTGTTGCTCCCTGGTGAGTTGCAGAGTTCAGATGAAGAAGTGGAAGTATCAGCTTTGAGTCTTGAACTCGTTGTCCCTGTCCCTGTTCTCACTCGCATGCTAACCTGTAATACTCAAGGTCATTGTCAGATAATATCAGCTCTCCATAATTAAAACGTATCAAGACTAAGTAGTTAAGTAAAGATAATTTTATCCTTACAGGAATGCTCAAACTTTCTTGGTCCTTGTAGGTTGCTGATGGTGGAGACTCTTGTATTAAATTCAAGCCTGCAAATCTCACAAATACTAATAACAAACTCATTTCTTTTAATCATCTCTCAAGTCAAGGAGAGAGAAGGAAACAAATACCTTTTGACCTTGAAGGAGAATCAATGGTGAGGTTATGATGAGAAGGGAAGTAGAGATTTTGGAAATCAAACAAGTGATAAAAAGCACCCATGCATCCATTTGCTTTCCTCTTTGACTTGGTGGAAAAGTTTGCTCCGCCTTCGCCACAGTTTCGTCCCATTTCCAGTAAAGAAAAAAAAAGCTTTCACCTCTTCAACAGAGTGAAAAGTTACTGACACAAAGAATAAGTTTACAAAAGATTCAAGAACTCTGCCTGAGCAAAGAATGGTTTTGTATTTGAGCAATTCTATCTCTCTCTCTCTCTCTTACATTGGGAATCGAACCGAAGGTGGTGAAGAATATTTAATGTGGCAGAATTTCAAATAGTTACTGATAATGAAATTGTAGATAGTTAGGAGTGAAGTGTATTTATTAGATAACGATGGCCACGCATCTCTCTAGGAACAGACAGCTTGAGTGTTTACATTATCATTATCCTCCCCACACTTCATGTCTCTCTTTTCTAATTTTTGAACTTTATATTTTGTTGACAAAAATAATAAAATATAATATTTTGGGCAAATCTCTAAAATAACACCTTTTGAAATTTTTGTCACAAAAATAAACTTTAAAAACAAAAATGACCAAACTAGACCTTTTTATTTTTTAAAAATTAATATTTTTTATTTAATTTTTCAATTTTAAACATCACCCCCAAAATTCCACCCCATAACTCTAAACCCTAAGTCTAGATTAGTTAACCCAAGGGGTATAAACGTATATTTACCCCCAAAATCCCACCCCAAAAAAGTTATTTTTGTTATTTTTTTCCTTAAAGTGACAAAAATTTTTTTAGGTCTATCTTAGAGTATTTCTCTAATATTTTTATTCTTTGGGATTTTCAAACTCGTGAAGCCCCTTTTTTCTTTCTTAAACATTGTATATTGGAGAAATTATTTTTGGCTTACGTAACAGAATATTCTCACTGCTATATGTAAGCAGAGTTTATTTCATGGGTACCGAGATATGGTTAGTTAGGTTAATGTACAATACATCCCCACTATTTTTCAACTATAGTGCTTCGATGACTTTGTATTTTCTTGACTTTGTCTCTTCTCATTACTCATCTTTTGAGTTTTTTTCTTTTTTTGGTTGATACTTTTGGTTGTCTCTGGGTCACAAGTTCTCTTACACGTACTTATATAAACCATGTGTTTAGGTTCTCTTCCTACGTATATATGAAAATCAAAGTTTGATACCAGTTCGTTCCAATGTACTGTATTCTCTTAGTTCCAAATTATTAGATTTTCAGACATAATTAAAAACACACAAATTAAAGTTTGACCATAATTATGGTTAATCCAAGAAACTATTAATGATGGATTTGAGAGCGTTGACAATATTTAATGCTGTGTTCAAATCGCTGTTAACCTTTGAATCTGGTTTCCACGTTTTTAGAAAAATGAGTACTATAGTATTATGTTTTCTAAATATTTGGTTCAAGTCATAAACATACTGTCTCTTATCAGAAGTTTTTGTTTTTAAGTTGAACTGTTTTTGCATGGAAATTTTTTGTCTGTTTTATAAATAGTCATATAAACACAAAGTCACATGTTTCTTTATCATTTATTTTATTTGGTTTCTCATGAAACAAGGGTGCAGCACGAGATTATTTGTTTCTTCCACTATTAATACTCTATTATCCATATTTGTATTTATACATGTACAAGTAGAGCAGCCCTACAATGGCTCTAATTGGAGAGAGCTAGTCCATGCTTTGATATTAAAATGTAGTAAAAGAAGAAGATAACTTTCATTTTTGTAACTGCTAATCTTTGTTATAATTAAAAAGTAACCATTTTGAGAATTCTTTGTTACAAAAGAAGTTGAAGAAAGAAGTTCAAAATTTTATAATCTATAACTGCAAAGTTTCAAAATTTAGAAATATCATGATAAACAATTCTTAACCAACGTTTTTATTATGAATATAATCGTATAATTTTCTTTAATAATATATTGTATTAAGAATCTGTAAAATGTTTGAGATGGTCAAAGTATATTATAGAACTTTTGTTAGGGTTAATTGTGGAAACGACAATTATACAACTTCAAATGCCAGATTCCATTTGTAGAATGAGTATAGAATGTGGGAGAGTTACACAGGATAGATCCTTTTAAATATAGAAATTAGTACCAAAAAGTTCTTTTAAAAATCCATATAAAATATATAAAGTTCATATAGATAGACCAAACTGTTATGCTCTTAATTACTCAAGTGTGAGTTCTGAAAAAGGCTCTGGATTTTTTCGTTATCCTTGAAAGTGATCAAGAATAAAATGAGAATGATCATATTTATACGAAAAAGTTGTAATGCCTAACTGATTAGAAACAAAAGGCAAGAAACACATGTTTTGTGACTTGTGATAGCGGGAACCTTTGAGAACTGGCATCATCTTGTTATGTTGGTGTTTACTTGGACTACATTTGGCGGCCGATAGGTCCTTATTTAGTTCAAATACACATCGACCGAAGTTATCAGTCCAAAGTTTAAATCTAAATAAAAATTTTATCCTTCATGTTGTCCGTGACTGATGTGATCATAGTCTCATTGAGGTCTTGCATTGGCTAGATCATCTAGATGCAACACTTTCTTCCATCGCATGCAAGGAATGTTTGGAAAATTTCAGCTCAATCAATTGTGGGAGTCGCAGTCTCTTTATTATTGTATGACATCATGATCGAATTGAGTATTGTTTAACGGTATGGTAACAGTAGATAGACTAAATTGAAACATACATCAAGCAATTAACGCCCAGCTAATGCAGCATACCATATACTACATACATCACTCACTGTGAATAATTTTTATTTTAAATTATTTTAGTTATATTGAATAAAAATATTTCATAACTGAAATAATTATTTTGAGTTTATGGAGATTCTCTAAAACGTTGTTGTTTACTTACTGAGCCTCATCATTTCTTCTCTGGAAGTTTATTTCAGTATCTTATTTAGTGTCAATGTTGTTCTATCTTTGTCTTTATCTTTAGTTCAAAAGAGCAACTAATAGAATACCTTTTTGAAAGACCATGTATTAGAAGCACTAAAAATAATACTCAAAGACCATGTATTAGAAGCACTAAAAATAATACTCAAAGACCATGTATATTCCAAAATACTCAAAGAATTATTTTGAAAGACCATATATATATATATATATATATATATATATATATATATTCCAAAATACTCAAATAATTATTTGAGTGAATGATCTTACCGTTGAATATATTTGAATAATATTTGTCACCACATCAGCATCACCAGCATGTCACTAACATGAGTCACCATCGACTGCTGATCTATTGCCGATAAGAACGAGAAAAGTTATGTTTTCAAAAGAGAATAGCAAAATGCCAAAATGTAACGCTATTTGTAACATAGCAAAACCTTAAATATGTCCCGAGCTGTTATAATAACGAATTTGCTACACCACTCGTCTGTGACAATCCGTCAAAATCTTACCAAAACCTTAGTATATATAATACTGCAAGAGCCCTATGTCGATAATTAGGGTTTTGATCAAATCTATCGACCTCAGACAAGATCGACGTCAAAAAAGTTTGAAAACGATACTGATAGGAAGCTGCCCATTGCTAAATTTCAAAAAGAAAAAAAAAATTAAAATATCCCACTTGGAGGAGAAAGAGATGTGTATCAGTCCTACTGAGGTCAGATCCCAGAAGTGAAGACCCATGAGTCATAACACAATTAACGGGACCACTAAAACTTAAATAATTCAGTGATTAATTGTATAATATATAGTTTTGGAGGTCGTGGGACAAAGCATGATTTGTCTCGTTCCTCAAAGGGTTGTTTTGTAGAAACGTCAGTGTTTAGAGTATTGTCGAGGGCAAATCAAGATAGAAGTTTCATCGACTGTACTGCAGGTTTTGCGATGGTCCTATAAATTTAATCCCGCCATATTCGCGTTTCAATAACTTTTGAATAGATCCCATTCCTCGTGCGTTTATGGAGTATCATCATTATTATTTATTTTGTTTCCTCCCATTTATTAATTGATGCATTATTCGATGTTTGGAACCATCTACTTCATTTCTCATCAGAAACATGAAACATAAGGGTAACCAATCATACGTCTAAGTAGTGCCTGCCCTAAAACACATGGCATCTAAAGCTAACTAAAAATAATACTAATTAATGCCTCATATTTGAAGGGGATGAAGTTTTAAACTCGTTACCTCTAAGACGCATGGATAAAAGCTCAAGCCACTATTCTAAATGAGCTAAATTTGGCGTCTAAAAACTTTTGATTTATGAGCTTTGAGCACATGACCGGTTATATAATCTAAAGCTTCTTTAAAAACAGCAAACTAACACTTTAAGACCGGACAGTTTGACCTGTATATTCGAGACATAACCTGGTCTGGCCGGATCCATTACTAACGCTCACCACTTGCACAGCCAGCTAAACCCAAAACAGACTCTGCGAATAACTGGTGATCCAGGATACCGATCAAAAGAATACTATATTTAGATGAATCTGATTACGAAACTTTTAAATGCACCTAGGTTGTTTGCGTTGGAACATTGGGGTTTTAAAAATAGGCTTCCTTTAACGCTTTTCTATTTTTTATACAAATACTAAGAAGATTGGGGATCAATTTTAAGACGACCATTTTAAAGTTTGGACGATTTGGTACGGTGAGCCACATCAACATTCGGCAAGCGTACCTTCTGGTTTGGATTCATTACCATTGCGTGATTTGCATCAAATCCACAAAAATCCATCGTACTTTTTCTCATGGGATTTCAAAATGATGAATCTAAAGTAAAGACGAGAAAATGACATTAAACAGCATGCAATGGAATCAAAAGGGTAGTAGTTAGAGAAAATCAGACATATTATAAATGAAACCATTATTGCATCTGAAATGATGACAACGAGTAGAGATATTAAAAGAGACAAAGACACATTCAAGTGTTTTAACTACAAAACAAAAACTTGTTAATACTAGAAAACAAAGTTTTTGTGTGGACTGGGTCTCACTTATGGACTCCCCTGACACAGATCGGTCACAGTTTTCACTTATTCCTACAGAAAACACTATTATTTGTTTTACCAAAAAAATAACACTATTATTTGATATACAGAGGAAGAGAAGGAACGCATTTAAGTATTCACTGTTACTCTTTTGACCCTTTTCATTTACAATACTATTCATCAATCTAACACCAGTTCCAGTTATCTCTGCCAGGTTTCTTTTCATACCTACAAACAAGTTTGTTTATTTTAAAAATTCAAATACCATGATTACTAATTTACTAGTCATTTGAAACATACCATTAAAGGTTCATTAACCAATCAAACCCAAATCTAGTCATCCTTTTTTTTTTGACCGAAAGCTTAAAATCTAGACATCTTACATTGTTCTCAACAATGATTAAAGAAGCCACAAATGATTGAATGGTTTTCAGTAAAACATATGTCTATGTAGCTACAAGAATCTATATGTCCACGGATGGTAAAAGGTGAAGATAAATTACCTGGCAACAATATATGCGACGTAATTCAGATAAGAAAATGCACTTTCCGGATAGAGAGGTAGGAATTTCTAATATTTCAATGTTTTAAGTTCTACCGTCGACATCAAATCTAGCACTTGTCCAACCTCCTCTGCCTTTGCTGTTCATGATTCTAGTTCCTCTTCCCCTTCCTTGAATCTGTGGTTTCTTTCTCGCTTTTGATTCTCCTTCAGCTGTTAATGCTCTTTGTCCATGTTCTTTACCTCCCTCTTCCTTCCCTTCTGATTTTTCCGGGTGAATTTGATTAGCATTAGCTGCTGCGGATGATTCTCAAACCAATTCTTCTCAATCGTGCTCATCAGAGGATTTAAGTCTTTAAAGGTTTTCAATACATCAGCAATAAAACATCTTGTCGATGTCTTGATATTCTTTCTATACTCTTTGATTAGCATTGGTTGCTGCTGGTGAGCTGTCTGGTACAGATTAGTCTCCGGTTCATGGACCTAATTGTAAAATATATTCATCAATATTAAACATCTTTCATGCATCTGCTTATCACCGAACAAATAGAACTGATATTCATGTACCATTGTGAAGTATTAGCCATGGTTAGCAACATACTCATACATGAATTTTTCAGGTCTTCTATTCTAAGAATACGTTCCATCATGAGAAACAAATAGAATATAAACTAGAAATAGAGATTGCTTACATGCTGAACAGAAGTAGATGATCATTCAGATTCAGTGCTTCTAGTTTTCTTTTCAATTCCATACTGTGTATTGCTGCTTTCTTGCACCTATGATTACAAGTCTTCTAAAAAAAGAGTCTGTGATTCGAGTGTCTTTCAACGGGGAAAAAGTAATCCCCACGATCGTTTTTTCGAGAAAGATATGTACCAGACGATTCAAATCTTCACAAAGACTCTGCTTTATTGCTTCTTCATCCTTGACAACTTTTGATGCTGCTTCAATGCCTTTAAGAATACATGTAACTTACATATAAGAAGTCCACACATATAAGAAGAGATTGAGATTAATCACGAATCTCTAGACTTCCATGGTAGAGGGGCGCTAAACAATCTCAAGAACAGTTGAATGCCTACAGGTCACAACACGAGATGAAATGGAAAGTAAAAATCAACACCATATTAGAATTTCTAAGGGGGAAGGACCAATTCAGAAGTAAGTATGATCTACGAGGCCTATGATAATTGAAATGTCAATTCACGATACTTGCATCATAGCTAACTAAGACTGTTAAAATCTATATTTCTTGTATAGAGCACAAAGAGGCATAAATGAAAAAGAGATACAAACCTTCCTGGCTTCATCTTCTTTTAACTTTGCAGCATGGATCTTCTCAGTAGAGACTTCAATTTTCTTTCTCAAGTGTTCCAGTGCTTAAAGATTTTTAACAAAAAGAAGAGGTGTACAAGTGAGAGTTGCTATTGCTAACCTGATTTCTTAGGAGCAGTAGTGAGTTTCATTTCCATGGCGAGGTTACCAAATTCCCTTTCGACATCCCTTATTTTTGAATAGTTCTCCTCAATGTATATACACAATAAAGAAACCAACTTTCATCGTCATCGATGGCTGGTGACAGAGATTCCAGTATTCTCTAAGAGAATATGATCATTCTCTACTTTAACCTTAGGCAACTTAAAACAGCACAAGGAGAAGAATGCAACATTGATAAAGATAAGTTCCGAATTTCAGATCGGAAAATGCACACAACATTCCTATCAGAATAAACAAATCGATCAAACAAAACAACAGAAGAACACATACATCGATCGAGAGAGTAAATTGCTCAGACTACCTTCTCAGTGTAAGCGATAACAAGAGCTTCCCTTGCAAGTCCATCAGGACCTATCTCTGCCTTCAGTTTTGGATCCCAATCCATCATCTCCTCCTTGACTTTGGATCTAGCAAAGTGATGGAGAACATGAAGAAGAGAAATCGTCTCCAGTGTCCCTCAATCTATTTTGAAAAGCTAGGATATCCTTGTTATTACTGTATTTTCGTTTACAATTAATTTTAATTAGAGAAATGAGTGAAAACCCAAAAAACTATAGAAACTTACTGTATTTACGTTCAAACCAGGGTCAAACCCATCTCACCCACCCACCCAGAAACTTCTCGGATCTACATATGTGTAACCCTAAAATCAAACGCGATTTCTAATCGCATCTCTCCCTTTTCACTATAATTTCCCGACTCTCTAGTTTTTTACTTTCTCTATCTCTATCTCTCTCGCCAAAGTAGGACAACTAAGAGGAAAAGGAAACGATCTCCTAGCAAACTAAGGACAATCATCGAGAGGTAATGTTCTTCTTTGTTTGAATTAAGTTTTTCATGATATTTGAATTTGATTTCGTCTCATTCCGGTCGTGTCTTTGTTTCTCGAGTTGGTGTCATTCCGTCGTGTGTCTCTCTCTCTCTCTCGATTTGGTCTCATTTCATCTTGCATGAGTATTGTAGGAAGTGAAAATGGCGAGGACACGATGGACAAGAAAAAAGAAGAAAACAAAACCACTGAATAATATAACTTCTCCTTTAAAAGAAGTTCCTGAGACTAGAGATGAGGTTGAGATTCCGAAGTCCGTTGAAGAAGAGAATGAACAGGAGGACAACGTTGTTGAAGATGAAGAGAACGAGAAGGAGCCAAACCCGGTTGAAAATGAAGATGAAGAGAACGAGAAAGAGTCAAACCCGGTTGAAAATGAAGATGAAGAGAATGAGGAAAACGCAGTAGAAAAGGAAGAGAGGTTAGAGGAAGAAGATGTGAACTTGGATGAAAATGAAGTAGAAGAGAATAGAGAAAATAATGAGGAGAACTCATGAGAAGAGGAAAAAGAAGAGAATGGAGATGATAACGAGGGGGACATTGAGAAAGAAGGAGATAATGGAGAAGATAATGAGAAGAATTCAGGAGAGGAGGAAGAAGAGACGAATTATGACAATAATCCTCCTGGTGAAGATGTGCAGACCAATGAAGAAGTAAATAGAGAAGAAGGAAGTACCAGTCGGACCTTAAGCGAGGTTAGTATTTGGTACATGTGTCTAGTAGTTTGTCAAAAAATTAGTAGAACTTAGGATAACTGGTTTGTTTGTTATGTTGTAATACTGGTATAACTTAGTATAACTTATTTGCACTGTTGGTTGTTTGTTTGTTTGCAGGATTCCCTGGATGAGGCGATAAAACCAGGGGGCATGTACTTCCCACCGTCTGAGTATAGGAAGAAGATCAAGATATCGACAAGGTGTTTTATTGCTGATGTATTGAAAACCTTTAAAGAGTTAAATCCTTCGATGAGCACGGTTGAGAAGAATTGGGTTGAGATGGGCATGTGGATGCTCCTTCTCTGAACCGTACGTATTGCAAGGGAAAAGGAGGCATGATTTGGAGTGAATGGTTGTCCCATCCGCTATGGTATTAGAGAACATGCTTTGATATCTAGATTGAACTGTCAAAACTATCCATTGAACTACAAGGAAAACAGAGGCACGAGGTTTGTGAATAAATATTTTGGTGGTGGAATAATAAGATATCAAAACGTGAAAGCAAAAGTTCTTGAGGGAATGGAACCTTCTCGTGATAGGTTGAAGTTGTTGGTCTTGTTTTTCCTATCAAGTATTATTGTTGGGCAGACAAAGACCGTTAATGATGCCCCTTCCGTGGAGCCATTCTTGCTGAGAGCAGTTGATGATCTCAACTTATGCAAAACATTCCCTTGGGGTAAATTGTCGTTTGATAACATGTTGAGACAAATTTCACACACTATGAAGGAAAGCTGAAAGAAGGTGTGATATGGCCAATTCCAGGTTTCTGTATCCCAATGGAGGTAATTTTTAAAGTCATATATTACTCATACGCTTGTAATGTTGACTTTGTGATACTGACACTTCTCGGGTTATTTTACATGTGTAGCTCCTAGCATTTGAGGCGATTAGGAAATTGGGAGAGATATTTCGAGAGTCTATTGAAGACGTAGACCCAACATGTCCAAGGATGTGCCGATCAAAGTTCAAGAGAAGTGAAATGAAGGGATTTTCCCTATCAAAAATAATTAAAGAACTTAGTAATACTAATGTTAGTTGTTCCTTTTATCTGAATATTATACACTCCATGTTAAGGTAATTTTAATAATGCGTTGAAACTGTAGGACATTGAGAACATATTGTCTGTTTCCGATGATGAACAAACTCTACTAGATGGGATAGCAGAACCAGAGGACATTAGAGATAAGTATGATGTGATTGTCGAGATTTGGATGAAGAGGATTGCTAGTGGATATGCAGTGAGGTTCGAAGATATTTAGAGGCGGATGTTGCGGCCCAAGAAACCCCTATCTCTGAGAATGGTGGAAACCAGACCGGAGTTACCAATGAAGCAGAAGAGACGACAGTGAAGTTAAATGAACTGGTAGAAGTCTTTAACAGCTTCAAAGAAGATATGGGAGAGCAGATGAAGGATTAAGGAAAAGGTTGATGAGTTTGACCTAAGACTTGCTTCCTCATAAGCTTATGTTCAGGAGTAGTTAGCTTCTATGAATGTGGATGTGAAGGAAGAGGAAAGCGGTGTCAAAAGGAAGAGGCGAACGAAGTCGAATACCTCAAAGAGGTCAAAGAAAAACAAGTGATATGTTGCTTTTCACCTTGGTGTGTACTAAAAAACTTATGTTGCTTTTGGTGTGTACTAAAATTTATGTTTCTTTTGTTGGTGTGTAGTATGAGAAATAAAACTTATGTTGGTTTCAGTTTGTTCTAAAACTTATGTTGATTTTTATTTCTTCTATAAATAGTCTAGTACAACTTGATTTATTTGGTTCGATTCTATTTTTCACATAATTTAACCAAAATTCTTATATTATAAGGTACAACATGGCAGAAAAGAGCTTTGATTGAAGCCCGTGATGAGATCCGGGAGAAGGATCGAGTCATTGAGAAGTTAAAGAAAATCATTTCAGCAATGGAGAACAAACAAGAGAGTGAAGATGAAAGTTTTAGAAAGTTTGAAGAATTTTATGTTTAAGTGTTTTAGATCGAGACTTTTAGATCTCGTTTTATGTAAAATAACTATGGAAAACTATGAGACTCTCGAAAAACTAGTGAAACTTAGAAAACAAGCACAAATTTCATCCAAACATATCTTAATACAACATGAGACAGAAGTTATAACAATCTCCGACACAATAAAACGAAAATATGAAAACAACCCGCAAATTTCTAACAACAAAGGGGAATAAGCTTCTTGAACCTAGCAATCTCATCCACGGCACGGGGTATGAGCTTCTTTAGCGCAGCAATCTTTGCAGCCATCTCTTCCACCTCCTTTCTTAAGCGACGAACCTCCTCATGAACTCTGATAACCCAAGGTTGACGGAAGTGGAGGCCATTATCCTGCGGGTTTGACATAGTTTCCCACATATGTTTATCAATCTTTAATTTCAAACAATGTAAAATAAAAGATAAAAAGATTATCTTAAACGAACTGCAAGTGAAATACTTTTTTCCAGGGCATAAATCCTTATCTTTTGGATTAGTAGATACCTCGTCGACGATTCATCCCCCACATGAGCAACCCGTTGGAACTCCATACTGAGCATCGGCAATGTACCCAAGCATGTCGTAGTGTTTCTTCATTTTCTTCATTTCCCTCCTTTCTTGTTTCTCCACCCATGGATCCATTTCGGAATTGAGAGGTTTTTAGGAGAAAGAATGATGATAGAGAAAGTTGAGAGATGAGAGATATGTGGAGTGAATGACTAGAGTGGGAATCAGCGTTTTCTTCGAAAATACCGCATTGACTCATCAATAATTAGTAAGCCCGCCAAAAACTCTACAAGTAGTTGTCCGTAAGATAGTAGTTGTACACAAACTACAAATAGTTATACTTTCAGTGCTTTTCAGTTATTTTAGTATTACAAATAATTATATTTTGTTTTCTTAGTTGAACAATGAAGTATAAGATTTTAAAATAAGATAATTGGTGTTTTGCGTTATAAAAATGTATGCTTAGGTTGTACAATGAAATATAATCTTCAGTACTCACATATTTAAGAAAGTGACTATAAAAATGTATGTTGTGTGTTGGGTTGTTCTTTTGTTTGTAGAGTATAACATTTTTCTTATTCCCGTGGATATATCATTTTTTCTTATGTGTTTAATAAAGAGTAGATTTCGTATTAATATGTTACTTTGTAAAATTTAAAGATTTTACTTTCCAAACTCACTTCAAAATGAATACTAGTATCACATTAACAAAAACAAAGTTCTCCTTAGTTGTACAAAAACATAATTTTCCATAGTTTTACTAAAAACAGAGTAAAATTCAAACATCTCGATTTCCAAACAGCAACCATTGTAAGCTTTGTCTTGGACGCCTTTTATTTTGCGTCCTTGGCCGACGTTCCCTAGCTGATGGAAACCTTTTCACTTTCTTTCTTCCCCTTTTCTCGATGCGCTTGGGAGCTATGATATTCATTTCTTTGATGTAATCGGGGACATCCCATTTACTCCTACCCGAAATCACATAAATAGACCTGTAATATGCCAATGCCCACAACTCTGTCCAATAGTATTTAGAGATCAAATCTTCTAACTCGAAAACAAAACCACTCTCATGTTTAGAGTAGAAAATGTATGCCGCAATTCCGTGACCACAAGAATACTGTTAATGTCAAAGAACCTGCAACTGTAACTTTTTGCACGTAAATTCACCAAATAAGACTTCCCATCAGTACCGACGACATTGTATTCAAGGTTGAAAGAGTTTATATCCGACACAATTTTTTTTTGCTTCTGTCCATGTGTCATGCACAAAGTTCTCCACTAGAGGAACTAGTTTCCGCTCACTGGATCCTCTAACGGTTTCTTTCCTATGTTCATTAAACCAGTCAGCAGTTTTCTTAATGATCGTATCCAGCAAAGGTATTAAAGAGTATTTGCTTGCATCCTTGAAGATGTTGTTCATCGACTCCACAATGTTGCTTGTGTCAATGTTATATCTATTTCCCAGAAACCAACACCTTGCCCACTTTTCTTTCTCACTACATTCCTCTAGATAATTCACAGCAGATGGATATCGAGTCTTGAAAGTAGAATATGCAGCATCAAATTCAGGCACTGTGTAAATTCGAGCCATTTCCGTAAATTTCCATTCCATAGTGTCCTTGTTGACGTTACTTGCATGACCTTTCACATTTTGAGCCAAATGTCATATACAATGCGCATGATGAGCCATCGGAAATACATTAGCTATGACATTGATGAGGCTTCCATTTATGTCACTCATAAACACCAACTCTGAAGAATCTGGCACAACAGTTTTGAACATCTCAAAAAACCAACTCCAACTGTCCTTATTCTCACCATCTAGCACACCAAAGGCTAAAAGATAGTGGTGTCGGTTAGGATCATGGGCCGTTGCAAAAAAATGTACACCACCAAATCCATTTTTCAGAAAAGTAGCATCCACAGTCACAATTTTCCTCATCACTTTAAAACCTTCTATGCTAGCTCCCAAAGCAATAAACAAGTACTTGAATCTGTCCGAGTCATCCAACTTCACACTTGTTATTGTCTTATGATTGATCTTCTCTAACATGTACAAATAAGAAAACAACATCTGATAACTTTCTTCCGGAGTCCCACGCAAAATGCTTACAGCTTCGTTTTTACCTCTCAAAGCAGTGGAGTATGATATACTGACACCCAATTTTGTCCACACAAGATCTTTGATACTTCTAGGAGTAGGGGTTTCCATTAGCCTGGATAATCATCATGCAATAGAGATGCAACTAGATGTGGTGTGCCTTTCCTCTTTGAGATGCAATTAATCTGACTACCATGTGAGCATGCATGCATCTTGTTGTACGTTCTAATAGAGAACATTTCAGATTTTTTAATCTTCGTAGCACGTAGTCTCCATTTACACCCTTCCTTAGGACATTTTAGGACTAATCGCTCCTTATGTGATTTCACCACATTAAACCCAAAAGTTCTCTTACATGCACCTCTATCCACCACTTCTTGCACTGTCTTTTTACTAACAAACTCTTGTTGTATTTTCAAACCTAGACCGTCTTCCCATTCTTCCATAAATTGAATCGGTTCCAAAATAGATGTAACATCTACATATCTATCACACATTTCTGTCTCTTGCCTACCATTATCCACATTGCCATCATCATTTTCACCCACATTGCCATCATCATTTTCACCCACATCGCCATCAACATTTTCATCGATATTTTCATCCACATTTACTTTTTCATCAGCTTTTCCAACATCTCCTCAATCGCCACAATTCCCCCCTCGGGTTGTGTATCAACTTGATTGTTGTCACCATATACAATTATGGTTTTATCTCCGATAACATCATCATTTGAATGTCATATCTCATAGTTCATACCTAGAGAACTTCATTTTCCTGCTCTTGAAAGTTGCTCTTGGAGTTCTGATCTTTTGATGACCTCCACAAACAAAATGCACCTACGATTATCTTTATCAACAGAAAATAGATAACCACAAATGTCCTCATCATCAGAAATGGAAAAAGGCTCCTTAGACCCAACTAGCAGTGGAATGTAACTCAAATTCAACTTCACATTATTTTCATCTAACCCGAGCTTTTTGCATATTCGTGCTTCAACCATAGAAAAATTTATTTCTTTCGTATCCTTCTTCAACACTAAACAATACATGTAACCTTCATATTTGAAGTGTATGATGACATTGTTCATTGGATCCTGCCAAAACCATTGAATACAATCCATTATACAAATAAAAACCATCCCTACAAAATTAATTCGTAACCGAAAACTGTTGCAGTCATACCAGTTTTACTAGTTCTACAACAATTATCAGTAATACTAGTTTTGCTAGTTCTCTTGTCGTACATATTTTTATTTTGAAATCTACATTGCAATACAAATCAAACAATGCAACCATTCTCCTACTCAATTCAAGTCATAAAGGACTCGAACACCAAGCTGAGACATCTAAATCAATTCAAATCTTGTTTCTCAACTCATTCAAGCTGCAATATAGACTAAAACATACCTGTTTTTAACGCCGGAAGACGGAGGACCTAGCCGGAAGATGATAGAGGACCAAGCCGGAATATGACGGAGGATCAAGCCGGAAGACGACGGAGGACCGATCCGGAAGACGACGGAGGACCGACCCAAAGTAGCAGCTTCCAAATGGGAGAGAAGAAGAGGATAGCAGGAGAGGACGAGACTGCGATTTCTCTAAACGCAACGACCTCTCAAACGCGAGAGAGAACGCAACGTTGAGACTCCTCTTTTTATTATTATTATTAAAAAAAACTGAGGTTAAAGAAGCAATTACAACTTCTTTAATGAATATGAATGGTATGAAGATTGAGAAAGGAGATATGGGATTTAAAGTTTCCCTATAAGGGCATTACATCCGATGTCTCCGTGAAGAACCATCGTCCCGGATTTTGACGGCGACCGAAACACACGTTTAAAGTTTGTTAAATTTCCAACTTAAAAGAGTTTCGTTCTTAACGCCGTTACAATGTGGAATGTCGATTATACCCTCATCCTCATGCCTAAAACATCAAGTTTGACTTCGATATAACTACGGAGGTGTCACGTGCTACTCACGCTCTGTTCAACCCTGGGAAAAGGGATCTTGTTAGACCCCACCCCGGATATCTGTACCGCCGGTACGACCGTGGGTCACCTTGCTCGACCAAAATGGCCATTTGCAGATTTTTCCCTATAATTAAGAATTTTGTCTATTTTTTCTCAAGGGGGTTCAGATCAGTACATAATGTTCTCTAGTTCTAATCCACCATCCTAGCAAAACACTAAGACATTCATCAATAAAACGTGTACCTTACTGCCTTGGTGCATGAACAGTTGCTTGTCCATCTGTGTAGTCCTTCCTTGGTATCTTCATGCTTCCTTGCTGTCTCTATACGGTCTCAACTTTATCCAGTAAGCTCGATCAGACATAAACCGGATCCCCTTGTTCCTTAGCCACTCAACCAACCATCTCCACATGACTAAGTAAACAAGGAGAGACGAATCAGTCCCAATAGAGCCATCCATTACAGTCAGTACATTAGCCATGCTAAACGACTCAATAAACCATTGATCTACTCTTGATCAGCCAGTTCAGTACTCAGCCAACACGGCCCTTGATCTAGTAAATAAACTCCTCTCAGTCTTTTGAAGATCGCCCCAAAACACAACAATCTACATGCGGTCTCATGTTTTCCAAAATCGCTCTTGGTGGTCTTACCACCCGAACTAGCCACAGACTAGGCTGATACACCTATCTGATCCGCCCTAGAACAACACTGACAGTAACCGCTTCCTCCACGAGTCTTCAGATTCGATCAGTTCTGAAATCGCCCACAGAACGGGCCAGACAGAACCGGGAACACCAGGCTGAGTCGCGGTTGTTCCACCTTGTACTCCGAACTGTCCTTCCGATCAGTTCTGCTCCTTTCCTTCTCCATTCTCTCGGTTTTCCGATCACCCACCTTTCTCTCTATTTTTCTCTGTATTTTCCTCCCGTTTTTCCTGTCAGTTTCGTGTCAGGGAATTGTTTCTTTCTTTGGCCACAAAAATCAGTAATTAAAGAGGAGTTGGCGGTTACTCCTTGGCCTTAACCGCCCATAACCACCCTCTTCCCTGTCCTGATCATAACTGCCCATACGGCAGTTAGTGTTTCCTTCCTGGAACAAAACCCATGATAATCCCTTTAATAAAACGGACATACAGTTTCTCTTTCTCGGCATAACTGCCTTAACTGCTCAATAGCAGTTACACAATCCAAACTAGCTTGAACTGTTCTTGTACACCCAAAATAGGTCAGTAACCGCCCTCGGCAGCTTCCTTCTCTCGGCCCAACTGCCTAGTAACTGATTATGACAATATTTTCCTTTTTCTTCCCATGAACCAGTAAATGCTTATGGTAACCACCAAGTAACTGTTTTTGGTAGCCACCCAGTAACCGTTCCCGCCATTTTTCCTTGACTTATCAATACACGTTTGGCTAAGTAATTATTCCCACCAACGTGTATCAATTAGTCCACAGTCACACTAACTGCTCTCGGATGATAGGTCCAACTGCTTTGTCTGAATCCGATCATATTTGTCCGACCAACTAAACCATTATGTCTGGACCTATCAGTATTGTCCTAAACCGACCAGTACTATCCAAACGACCAGCTCGACACTAACTGGATCGTCCGATCAGTCCAGCTAAACCCGTCCTTGGACTGATCCAGCTCAGATTGCGGAACAAGGGTGTTACAAGTCTCCCCCACTTGGAATGAATTCGTCCTCGAATTCAGCTGTTAGTAGAACCTTGTTCTATCTATTCAGATTATTCCAGACATTTGGCACTCAGCTGCCCTACATCAGTTCAAATAACTTTGGTCACTCGACCACAAAGTTTTTCGAGATTTTCGTGCTATGCACACTTGATCGCAATCACACTTGGATTCGATCTCGGTTATCGTCTTTCTCGATCCGGTCTCTTGACCACTTAATATTCTCACAGACTCAGTTTAGTTCAGTAACTTACTAAGCATAGTACTTACATTATTTCCGAGAAATCTATTGGTGACGGGACATACACTTTGGTGAGAACACTTGACTCCCAACAGTGCTGACCGTTTTACCTCAATTCTCGAAGTTCAACTCACTATCTTTGTTAAGTTTTCCAGTCTCATTGCCTTGCTGATCACAGTCACTCTCTTGACTTTATCTTTGCCCTTTCAGAATTCAGTCCAAACAAGTCTTGGTCCATTCTTCGACTAGACTGTTTGATTATTCATACTTTGATCCTTCCTTAGCACGGACCAACCCCGAATGCTAGGACACTGGATCATATCCAGAGTTCACAGATCTTTCATCTTGATTCTTAAGGTCGTTTCCACGGATCTCTTTCTGATCCTAATCAGCTTTTCAATCACTTAAGATCGTCACAAATTTTCTAAGATCGTTGCCAATCTTCCTTGACACTTGCAGATCACTCTTGATCTTTACAGACTTTTCCTTTCCCGGATCACACTCTTGATCCTTACAGACATTCTTTTCTGGATCCTACACTTGATCCTTTACATTGTTTCCTTTCCGGACTCTCAGTCCTTCACAGTTCACAAACCATAACAGTTAACTTGTCTAGTTCCAGTAACTCAGTCACATGTATGTCTTGGAACACTCAATTGTTTCCAAAGACACCAGAATAGTCAAAACAGATAGACATCCGATAGACACGTGATGGCAAACTCTCACTAGTTCCCACCCACGCTTTTCATCGCGATCAGAAACCCACATTAGTGAACTCCCTGAGTTCCAGTAACAGTACAGATTTATGCCCTAGGAAGTACAATTTCCCACAGACATTAGACAGGGTTTCCGTAGACACTGATACAGACACGAGATGGCAAACTAAGCTAGTTCACATCGACGTGATAACAGATACGTCTTGGCGAACTCACCGGTTCCCACAAACGCCAGAACAGAACACACAATGACAGTAACAAATACGTCCTAGAAACTCTCGGTTTCCATGAACGCCAGAACAAACAGATGTCAGTACCTGCCTTGGCAAACCCACCTGGTTCCTAAGGTCATACATCCATAGTCACATGAACGTTTTGGCAAACCCACTTGGTTCCAAAAGCCGCCATGTCTAACAAACTCCCAATCGCTCGTCTAGCATAATCATTCCAAGTCATCGAGCAGTCATCTTATGATCCATCTAAGTCTTACTTAGCATCACCGCAATAAGCACCTAGACTGATCTAGACTCTCGCATGAAAGGAATCGATCATCAAGACTAACACAGTCGCTCCGACTACAACCCATCGTCTATAGCATCTAATACCCCGAGTAGTTTCTTGGTCATCCAACCAGTATTTGGCAAGTGCACTTGACTTCCAATTTCTTGTTCCGATAACCTCAACTCTCGAACCATACAAGTCTACTACGACAATCGAGCTGAGTCCCCTTGACAATTTCTTTGTCTAGTTCTCAATATCCAGACTTGCTTACAATCGCCACTTTCTGCAGGTAATTCTTACTCGGATTTCCTATCCATTCCTCGAAATTTCAGTTCCAGTTCCCGAACCAGCATGTCCACAACTTGAAAATCTTAGAGGCCTTCTAAGCATTTTCCACATTACCATATTCACGAATCTGAGTTTTCTATAACTCCAAATTCCGACAGCGATGCCTTGTCATTTCCCTAGACTTTTATCCATGGACGATTTGTCCTTCTCAGTTTCCCGGTCTCTTGATTCTGTCAGTTTATGTTTTCAGCAATCCGTCCATTGCTTTAACTAGTACACGCAGAGTTTAACATCCTTTGTTGAGACATTCATATCAGTTCTCGGACCACCTGTCCAAGCCACTTTCTGAACATGCCATTCATGCTAATCAGTTTCTGAACACCTGTTCACGAAAGTATCTCTTCCTTAAGCAAACATCAGTCTCACTTATGGACGTTTTCTCCATTCGAGTTCCAGAATAATCACATCATTGTCTCCACGTCTGACCTCCTTGGTCTTTGACAGTCTATTGTCTTACTTAGACTTTTCCGAATCACTTTGGCTTTCTCGAACCACTTGATTCATCTTGACTTCAGTACACTTATCATTCCTTAAGCTTCAGAAACTCTTAGTCAATCCTTCTCGTTTCTTCACTTCAGAATTCAGATCCATTAACTTTCATGAACCTCCAAGTCGTTTCATGACTTCGTTAAATTTTTGAATAACTTACTTGGTTATTCCAACACCTTTTAAGCAGTAATCCAATCATTCTCCAAACGACCCTTATTTTTTTTCCATTTCATATAGACTTCTAAGTTACAACTCGCCCATACAAGTGTAACTCCGACTTAGATCATTCCCAAAATCAAGTCTTTCAATCAGTTCTTCAATGCTTCTCCGTTAGCATTATTCGCGTCCTTTCGGTCTAGACATCTTGAATCTTGCTTAAGTCCTTGTCGTAGAACCGTAATCGCTCTGATACCACTTGTTAGACCCTACCCTGGATTTCCGTACCACCGGTACGGCCGTGGGTCACCTTGCTCGACCAAAATGGCTCTTTGCAGATTTTTCCCTATACTTAAGAATTTTGTCTAATTTTTTCTCAAGGGGGTTCAGATCAGTACATAATGTTCTCTAGGTCTAATCCAACTTCCTAGCAAAACACTAAGACATTCAGCAATAAAACGTGTACCTTACTGCCTTGGTGCATGATCAGTTGCTTGTCCATCCGTGTAGTCCTTCCTTGGTATCTTCATGCTTACTTGATGTCTCTATACGGTCTCAACTTTATCCAGTAAGCTCGATCAGACATAAACCGAATCCCCTTGTTCCTTAGTCACTCAACCAACCATCCCCACATGACTAAGTAAAATAGGAGAGACGACTCAGTCCCAATAGAGCCATCTAGTACAGTCAGTACGTTAGCCATGCTAAACGACTCAGTTAACCACTGATCTACTCTTGATTAGCCAGTTCAGTACTCGGCCAACACGGCCCTTGATCCAGTAAGTAAACTCCTCTCAGTCTGTTAAAGATCACCCCAAAACACAGCAATTTACATGCGGTCTCATGTTTTCCAAACTCGGCCTCTCTGCCCATAAAACTCGCCTAAGATCAGTCATGATCATTGGCCTTGACTGGTATGTTCAGACTACCCACATTCAGTCTCTGATCCATCCTGATCAGACATATACTAATGCGGCTTATGGCTCTCCGATCATACTTCATCCCCACCCATACTGGTGATATCAACTCGGCAGTCCACACTATCATCAGTCACACTCTGCTCAAGTCAGCCTCTCGGATACATCATATTAAACCGTGATCCGCACTCCATCGGATCAGTGATGATAAACCGATCAGACTAACACACCATCAGTACGCTGTTTCTCAGGAACATCGGTTAATACTCCTCGATCATAACCGCCACTCGAACAGATCTTCCTCGATCATCCGACAGCAAGTAATCCCACGGATTAGTCTTAATTTACTCATATCAGCCATACCTTCAGTTAACCCGATCGTTCCTTGATCTTGATGACTCTCCTTACATCCGACTAACAACCCAAATCAAACCAGACCCAGTTGAAACCCATTCTCCATGATCCGTGTTCCTTCCATTCAGTTCTAACCGCCTAGATTCGCAGAACTAAGGGACATCTCATCCGCATTGCTTTTGGTGGTCTTACCACCCGAACTAGTCACAGACTAGGCCGATACACCAATCCGATCCGCCCTAGAATACCATTGACAGTAACCACTTCCTCCACGAGTCTTCAGATTCAATCAGTGCTGAAATCGCCCACAGAACGGGCCAGACAGAACCGGAAACACCAGGCTGAGTCGCGGTTGTTTCACCTTGTACTCTGAACTGTCCTTTCGATCAGTTATGCTCATTTCCCTCTCCATTCTCTCAGTTTTCCGATCACCCACCTTTCTCTCTGTTTTCCCTGTATTTTTTTCCCGTTTTTCCTGTTAGTTTTGTGCCAACGAAGTTGTTTCTTTCTTTGGCCACGAAAATCAGTAATTAAAGAGGGTTGGCGGTTACTCCTTGGCCTTAACCGCCCATAACCACCCTCTTCTCTGTCCAGATCATAACTGCCCATATGACAATTAGTTTTTCTTTCTTGGAAACGAACCCATGATAATCCTTTTACTAAAACGGACAGACAATTTCTCTTTCTCGGCATGACTGCCTTAACTGCTCAATAGCAGTTACACAATCCAAACTAACTTGAACTGTTCTTGTACACCCACAATAGGTCAGTAACCGCCCTCGACAGTTTCATTCTCTCGGCCCAACTGCCTAGTAACTGATTATGACAGTCCTTTCCAGCTCGACACTAACTGGATCGTTCGATCAGTCCAGCTAAACCCGTCCTTGGACTGATCCAGCTCATATTGCGAAACACGAGTGTTACAGATCTCTTCACGTAAACCGGGTTGAGTAATAACACTAAGGGTTCGCTTCGGTATATACGCCCACGGAGATTTATTTATCGTTTACATCCAATAGAATGCGTGTCATTCTCAGTATAAAAAGGGCAGAAGCAGTTTTAAAACCAAAACATCCTCGACAAAAAAACGACAAGCAGTTTAAAACCAGAGCATCCTCAGCAGCAGATCAACAAAGAAAAAACACAACATTCTCGAGTTCCTACAAATTGGGAAAAGATAGAAAAACAAAAACACAAAGATACTCAACATTCGTGATCCACTCAAAAGAGACCTTTTTAGGAGCGAGAAGATTTGAGAAGGTCTTGAACAGCGTCCATGGTTGGCATTGCTGGAATTGCTCCTCTCTCTGTTACTGTAATGGCTCCACAAGCGTTTGCAAATAGAAGCGCCTCTCTTAGCTTCTTCTCATCCTGCACATTTTGACGAAAACGTACCTCAGTTTATAAAGCCATATAAGGTAATGGAAGGAACATGAAAGAGAGATATAAGTAAGTACAGTGAGAAGAGTGAGATCAGAAGCTAAGCTGTTCAATAGACCGCTCACGAATGCATCTCCTGCACCGGTTGTATCCACCGCTTTCACTTTTACTCCACCAACTCTACCTTTAAACTCCTATAACATAACAAAGCTACAAGAATAAGTAACCTAATATAATACAGCCTGAGTGTATGTAAATGATAGAGAAGCAGCAAACCTTAGTGTAGTATCTACACCCATTAGGTCCTTCTGACACAACAAGAAGCTTAAGATTGGGATGAAATAGCTTTTGCAACACAACTTCATCACTATAAGGATCATCTCCACCAGTCAGGAATGTAATCTCGTCCTCACTGATCTGAAAACTCTCACACAAGACTTTGTATGTCATCTTCAGTACTAGTAATGATCTAAACTTGGCAGCGCAGAAAAAAAGATCATCATACCTTTATAACATCTGCTAAATCCCAGATACTCATGATCTCCTTCCTTGCAGCTTCCTCTGATGGCCACAGTGGCAATCTCAAGTTGGGGTCATATGACAAGAGACTCCCTGCGGCTTTAGCTATTTTCATAGCTGCAAGATGGGTCGAGCGGCAAGGTTCTTTGATCAAACTGATAGATCCGTAATGAAAGATCTTGGCCTGTAAGAAGTCAGTGGAGTTAGTCCTCGTTATGGATCACAAAAGGGGAAGGTGATCTTACCTTTTGGATTAAGTTCTTGTCAAGCTCAGACTCTGAAAGAAGCATATCAGCACTGGGGTGTCTGAAGAAGAGAAACTCCCTCTCTCCATCGGCTCTTAGGGTAACAAAGGCGAGAGCAGTACGTGCTTTGTGGTCAAACCTCATCCCAGAGTTATCCACATTGTTCAGCCTTAGAATCTCAGCTAACATTTTCCCAAACTCATCATCACCAACCTAAATCGAAAACGAAGTTTTGGAGTTTAAAAACAACAAGAACCCTTTGATATGACTGAGAGACTCAGACCTTTCCAATGAAAGCAGAGGAGCCACCGAGTCTAGAGACACCAACAGCTACATTAGCAGGTGCACCACCTGGAGCTTTCTTGAAAGCTGGTGCTTCAGCGAGCGAAACACCTCCCACCGTTGGCACAAAATCGATCAACATTTCACCAAAACAGACCACGAGAGTCTCTGAACGTGCTGTGTCGATCGTTAGATTCTTGACATGACCTGTTATCAGAAACAAAGGCATAATTCGAATTCCTCTAGATCAAACGAAACACAAAAATAAAGATGAAAGACTTGTCGTTTTTATCTTCAAAGATCGAAGCTTACAAGAACAGAGATCTACAGAAGCAAAAAAAAAAAACCCAAGAAGAGATATCAACAAAGATCAAAGCTTCAAGGAGAAACAGTCAAACCCAGAAACTTAAATTCCATTAAAACTGAAAACCCATCTCAAATCAAGAACAGATCATTCGATGGCGTCAGATCAAGAACAGAACAAGAACAAAAAAGATCTCAAAACGTACCTGAGATGGAGTTCTCACCCATTTCTTTCGATAACAGAGATCTTCAGATTCGAAGAACAGAGAGGGAAACAGAGGGATCTACGAGGAAAACAGAGAGAGAGAGAGAGGAGAAGATTTGAAATTTCGTGTGCTTTTTTTTTGGTAATTGTTAGTAGCGATGAAGAGGCGGAGTTGGTTATGTATTAGTATATGAATATGACGTCACCACATTTGTCAATATTCCTGTCTAATACCAAAAATTAAAAAGCACTATGCAGCTCGTATGACGACGGTGTGTGAGTGTGAGTGTCAAAAATAATTAGTATGAAAAAACCTTTTTTTTAGGGAAATGGAAGGACATATATGTTAAATCTTTCCCGACGTGTTCTCCAAGTGAAACTATTCTATAGATCCAGATGAATGATTCTAGTACTAGCCTTTATTGATTTAAATCGTTACTAATTTGATCTTTAATATATAGTATCGATAATTATATATACTGCAGATGTGAAAATTGCGTGTTAATGTGGCATGAAACATGTTTTAGATGTTTTTTCTATTTTCCCGCGAACTCCGATCAGAAAAGAGTAATCCTCGATCTTTGAATGATATATACAAACTTTACGTTCTTGATTTCTCTTTGTAGTTGCTGTTATGTTTTTGGTTTATTAATTTTCGTGAAATTGTAAGAGAGGACAATTTCCATAGACAAAATTTGATAGTTGTTTTTTATTAAATTAATAGCAACGAAAAGCAATTGATGAGAACAAAGACAATACCCTCATTTCCTAAACTTGAAAACGCCTGCCAGAGTTGACTTGCTGCAAAGAGGCGAGGTAGGTGTTACTGGGTGAGGGTGAGCTTGATTCAGGTTTAGCTCGGTCGAATACAGTTTACTTGCTTGTAGTTAACCGATTGTGTTTGAAGGCAATGAGAACTAAGTTGGGTTGGGCCTAAAGAAGAGGAGAGAAACCCATTACGTATGGGCTTTTTAATTTTTTGACGACCTTTGAAAATCTATGTATGTGCTCTGATACCACCTAAAAAAAAAGTATATTACTATTTAAGACACTTTTCTATCTTTTTAACATTCTAAGACACAATCTGCTGGAATGACATTCCAAGAGATGTTTTGGACAGTAATGCGTTGCTGAAAGGAAACTGAAAATGTGCTTTTGTTTGGAGATAACAATAAATCGTAGCTTTAGTTATGGGTGTAGTTAGATTTTTTGGTTATTTTATATTTATGTTATTACTTTTCTCATTTCATGCTGTGTTTTTATTTATCTTTATCTCAAATTCTAAAATATATAAAACAAAAATAATTGTCACATTAAATTACATATAAAATTTTCTATCTTTTAACATCCATTTTCACATATATATAATATATATATTAACATATATACAGAAAAAGTGTGGACATAGACACTTAAGTGTGTGGATAATAGAGTTACATATTATTTTTTTCTATTTCAAATTTTTAAATATATAAGCAAATATGGTTGCTATAATCACTTGTAACTTTTTTGTTTTTTATATTAACATTCATTTTGATATATTTTTTAAATTAATAAATAAAATTTGGTGAACATATAACTAATAAATTGAGGCTGGGTGGTAAAAAAATGAGGATAAAGAAGTTATGAACATATGAGGTGGATGGTAGAATCGTGGATGAGAAAATTGTGGATAAAATAAATTTTATAATCAAACAAAGATTTCATTATGTGTTTATAAAGTTAATGAATAATAAAAAATGATTGTAATCCGACGAAAGGTTTTGTGTAGCAGATTTTGTGGATAAAAGTTCGACATATTATAGACGAGGTTTTGTGGACAAAGTCTTGTGGACGAGGTTTTGTGGACAAAGTCTTGTGGATGAGGTTTTCTAAAAAAATTTTGTAAAAAAATTAGGATCTAAAATGAAACATTTGACATGGATTAGGCAAAACTGTAACCACTCCAACCTACTCATGAATGATTAACCAAATATTATAGTCAATCAAACAAGTACTATTGTCTTCAAGTTACAAAAGTTAAAAAATATAAAAAGAGAATAAAACCTTTGAGGATAAGAAACTTTCACCGAAAAGTAACCTCCTTAGATATAACATCAAGAAGATCTCAGAAGGCTTAACACGAGCCAGAAACTTCATTTCTAACTTATACATCCAACCATAAAAACCACAATTTAAAACATTAAGCTTATAAAAAATAGAACAAAGCCAAATTTTTAAGAAACGCCTCAAAAACAATTAGAATTTGCAAACTCATGAATCTTGTTCTTTATTGACCTTTTAGGTGTTATCTCAGATTCTGATACGAAGAAAGTAAGTGATATTGGCTTTTTTAGAAAAAAGGAATGAAGCTAACCTTCACACCACGAGAGCTTGTCGTCTTCTTTTCCACAACGGAGCTCAGACCTGCTCGTCATCGCATCCTCTCCAAACTAGAGCTCGGACCTGCTTGTCGTCTCGTCGTCCTCTCCACAACGGAGTTTGGAGCTGTTCGTCGTCCTGTCGTTCTATCCACAATGAAGCTCGAACCTACTCACCGTCGCGTCGCCCTCTCCACACGGTCGGTAGATCTGCTTGTCATCTCTCATGTCCACAAAATTTCAAAGATTCGATTCAATTGAGAAATTACAACATAAACAATCAAAACAAGAAAACATAAAAAATAAGGGAGTATTCTCGAAATATGAGAGAGAATGAATGAATTATATTTTATTATTTTGGTTGAGATGTGTGTTCAATTAGACAATTTTTTTTTTGAGTTGTTTACACTTTAAGACACTTTTTGGTCTTTTTAACACAGAGAGACACTTGTTGCTTGAGGAACACAATTCCAACAACCATAGGTGTTTGTGGACAATAATACCCTTTGTCACATGGGTCTGGACATGGAAAGTTGTTTGTCATCTAGTGTTTAGTTAGTTCTCTGTTTCGTGGACAGGAAAATGAGTTAGAGCAATTTTGTCATCTTGCGGAGACAGAAAATTAATAAAGTAGATTTTTGGGGAGAAGAGAGAAATTGTGCTTTGCTAAGAATCGTCGATTTAGAAAAGAAAAATAGATCTAGTGGCTTATATGAGACGAACTTGTTTTTTTAAAGAGATTTGAAAATAGTTTTTTTAAATATTCTTTTTAGACTCCAACGACTAAATGTTTGCTTTTTAAGTTTTTTTTTGTTTCTAACAGATTTTTTTATCTGTTATTATCTGATACTATGATATATAAATTGATATATATAATATATATAGTAAATTATGGTTTTTTTCTATATTTTGAGATCTATATGTATATACTTATTTTTGATATTTTATTTTTATAATAATTAAAATTCAATTAAGTGAAAAAGTAGTGTGGACGATATGTTGTGGATGGTGCAATTTGAACGATGAGTTGTGGATAATGCTTTCGAACGAATGTGTTATAGACAAGGTATATCAACGAACAAAAATAGTAGTTTTCGAACACAGATTAGTGAATTATGTGGATAGGTTCATATGTACATATTTTTTCTACACATATAATTTAGATATTCAAACATTATGTAATCTATATCAATCCTAAGAATATATCATGATCAAACTCACACAATCTCATATATTTCATCATGAGATCTAGTGGACAAAGTTCCAAATCTTACAAAGTTTTGTGGATGAGATTTCGTGGATGAAGTTTCATGGATTAAGATTTGTGGAGCAGTACCACAAGGACACTGTCCACACATCATCTGTCCAAACTTCAGCCATCCACACATAACCCATCCACGCGCCAGCTATCCACACACCACCCATCCATACATTACCCGTCCACATCTTTTGCAGATCTGGATTTCAAAATCGAAACTTTGCATATCTAAAACTTGAAATCCACAAAACACTAAGAAACCAACAAAACAAAACGGGAATCGATTAGAAGGATTTAGAAGATTAGACAATTTCAGAGAATCTAAGATTTAGAAGATCAAAAGGTGAACCTACCTTTTTTATTTCTACATTTTTTGTAACCTTTTTCTTGATTTTCTTCTTATTATCCAAGATCTGATTCTTCTATGATTTTAGGGAAGAGAAGGATTTTTTAGAGTGAAAAAATATAAGGATGGTTCCAGATTAACAAGCTTTTCCGATTTGAGTTTCTCATGATTCATCGATTAGCAAAAGAATTGAAATTTGGAGTGAGGTGATTTCAACGGGTTTAGTTGGTAAAGTTGACTTATGTAGTTTGAGGGTATAAAAGACAAAACACATAAATAATGTGTGTCTCAAGTGGGATGTGTCTCTATATGTAAATTGAAAGACACAATGTATTCTAGAGAGTAAAAATTTCCTAAAAAAAATATTTCATTTTTAGCATCACGTCTAGGATTTTCGATCGATTTTCTCAACTAGAATTAGGCTATTTTCAATTAATTTTCTGAGACTATTTTCGTGTTTTAGTTCGTTTCTAGACAAGTCAAGCAAAAATAAATGAACCTAGATAGATACTCGAGGTTCAAACAGTGGCGAATCTACGTACCATTAGGGTGGGGCAGTTGGCCCATATGACATTTTAAAATTTGGTATAATTGTTTACCAATTTCTAACACTGCCCCTGTTTATTTCTTAGATTATACTTCACAAATTAATTTATGCCCAAGATAAAAACAAGTTCTAGATCCACTGGGTTCAAATCCACAATCCTTCTTTCTTCATGTGTTAGTTACGTGACCAAATTATGTTTTTACTATTTCGGGTTTGATCCTAACCTTTATCCACGAAAGAGGCATAAGCAACATATTTTGTTAGTGAGGGCGGTCTTTATGTATCACTTATACATAAAAATTAATCACTTCAAAATAGTAAATTCATAAGCCAATTATGCTTATCAACAGTCGTTTATGCGACATATCTGATCCAAAGCATTGAGCTATCTCACGATTCAGTCATGTCTTTGAAAGCCAACAACTTCTAAGCACATAAACTGACTGAAACACATAAAAGAAAGATCTGATTACTTGACTTAAGCCTACAATACAAAGAATCAAGATACACAAGTATTTCAAAACAATTTTCTAGCATCCAAATACTAAGCGAGACTACGATTCTAAACATAAGCTACGATCATGCAATCACATGTATCTTCAAAATTGTTTTGATTCAGTCTTTATGTCACCTCTTACACTTGTTTCCTAGACCTCTATGACTATCAAACGTTTCTTTAATCGGAATCACCAAATAAACGACCACACTTGACTAAGACTCAATCAGCCAAGCCAATTCTTGGATATCCCCTATTTCATCCATGTTTCTCTCTTTCATGTTCTCTCTACTTTTTGCCTTAGAGTTTTCATGAAGAAAACCAAAACAAGGTAAAGAGACGATTAAATCAAGCAAATAAGTGGTTTCAGCCTGCACAATTGTCCCCACACTTTTCCTTTTTGTCCAAAAAGCTATTATTGTTCCTAGTGCTATTTTATCTTGCTTGCGCGAGTTTCCCAGTTCGGCCAATAAACGTTTCACCAATTTTCGTAGTTGAAAATTTGAGCTAAAGCTGACTATCCCAGTCAACAAGTCCAACCGCTCTGTCTAAAACGGACCATCATTGTCTGAATCCGCTTATCTATGTTCGGTCGTTTTGTCTATTTTCGACATACGCTGTCTAGCCAACCAGCTCAACCGTCATGTCTGAATCTGACAACATTTGTCTGAATCTAACCATTGTTGTCTGAAAATTCCAAATTGTCTGAATAATCATTTGAACACTTACAAAAATCACGAACTAGTTTGGCATGGTCTCAGCGTAAGAATGTCTGACCCAATTTTTTTCGTCTCAATAACAATATGATCCTAGCTTTATTGAAATCAACAATTCATCTAGTTTGATCCTATCAGACATTGAAGTAGCTCATCTTCCACTTACAGTCAATTCCTACCCTGGAAGCAATATTACAACTCTTATCAACCTCCAACCGGATACAACATTACAGAGGAACAACAACATCTCCCTTTTGGCTACTACGGAAGATATTAAAGTCTAGAAATAACTTGTTGTTCAATAAGAAGAAACCATTACCTTTGAAGGATGTAAAATTGTCTCATGACAGTGTTATGAAATGGTTGAATGCCAATCAATAAAACTACTTTAATATATAAAGATGGAATGAGACCATCAACTACTTTTATATGTTGGTGAGCATTAAACTGTTGATGTACTCAGGTCTTACCAGTAAAACTAACCGCAAGTACACGTAAGTGCGCAGTAATATATAGGGATTAAATTCCTCAGAGACTTACACTATGAAGCTACAAGAGAAGAATCAAGCTAGAACGAAAAGAGTTTGGTTTTTTTGGTTTCAGTTGTGATACATGTAAATAACATATTGTAAACGAAGTTAAACTTATGGATTAAAATGCTAGGCATTGGAAAATTCTCAGGGAAACATCAATCATGAAATGAATATTACATAAGGAATATGATTAACAACCGTTCTTGAACTCAAACAACTCAAGTAATTTAGTCTACTTCCGCAGTACTAAATCCTATGCTTTAGTAATCTAAATACTAACTTCCGTTCAATTTAGAATCCTAAACATGCAGTCTAACAGGTTTGATTTGTTCACAAGTTTCCTAACAACAACTTCTGTTGGTTACGATTACTTGCTCATCTAGAATTGTTTCAGGAGTTTAAACAATCACTTTCGGTGCATTAAACATCCTAGAGATCATGAACTAGGTGCGCAATTCAGTTCAAGCAATGAGATTAATCTAGATGAAGAACCATAAGATTTATTCCCTATCTAACATATCGGTTTCAACGAATCATGGATTCCTTGGATTCAGCCCTAGCCTAACTATGGATTACTCATACATAGAATGAAGAACACAGAGAATAACTGAATGATTCATTGATAAAACAAATAAAGCAAGGGTTCATAAAAGCTTCTCTATGAAGAGTATATATTTATTCTCCCTAGTGCTTACAATCTTTAGAGTCAAAGCATATCCAATGTAAAAATAACGTTTTCTGGAAAAACTGCTAAGAAAACTGAAAGTATAGGTCTAAACATGTCTGGCACGAATCCCTAGGGTATACCGGCTCAGAAATTGTATTAAACCAAAAATCTGGTTTCTTACGCGTAGACCGGATCGACGATCGACCGGTCAAATTGTGGCGATTGGTCGATCTGGGAAAGGATCGGTCGATCGTTTTGTTTGATCAACCGATTGGTTTTTGGCTGACCGATTTCACTTGACATGCTCGTTTATCCTTTTGGCTGCAAATTTTCTACTGAAAGTGATCGCCCGATCCAAAAATGAGATCGACCGGTCTTGACTTGAAAATGCCATTTTTGCTCTATTTTGCTTTATTCCTTGCTTCTTGATCCCATAACTCCATTTTAACGCATTCCAACCTGAAAATACTTGAAAACACCAACGAGACTCGAAAAAAGCTTGAAAACATGAGTTAAGATGCGTTAAAAATGCAACATATTAGTATGAACTAAAATGTAACTATGATGCAACTTTCCCCATTGATACATGCCAAGTTACTTCAGGTTGGAAGATACAAAATTCAAGTGGTGATGCTATATTTGGGGTTCGAGATTTGGAGTTGCTCAATTAGTGTTGGTGACTGAAGCTATGGAACTTTTGTTGGTAGTGAAACTTTTATTCTTCCTAGAATATGTATTTGATATCTTTGAAAGAGGTTTTCTCTATCTAGTCTGGATGATCAATAAAAATTTTTTTTTCTATGACATCGATGTTAGTTTGGAATATCAAATGGTGGGCGCTGAGGATACGCAATATCTCATTTACAAAGATGGCAAGAAAATCAAATTGTATTGTTGATCTAATGGCTAAAGAGGGCCCAATCAATCATACATTTTCTCTAGTACATATATTCCACCACCATGCATTTACTATCAATATATCAACGTCCTTACATTAATCATATGAAATTTACCAAAAATATATTGGTCCAAACGGTCGACCTACATTTATATCCAAACCGTCTTTTCTTCATGTTTTGGTTTTATGGAAACCGCGTTCTCAATACTTGAAAAGTGTGAACTTTGTTTTCAAATTTGTTAATAAGTTTATGATGTCTTACGAAGTTATTCTCGAATTTTCACACAAAAATTATTGAATGACTTATAAATCTCATAAATTTATTTAGAAAAATCAATCAATTTTCTCATCTTTTTAGAAATGAAAATATTATTGGTAATCATTTTGGATGTTCTGTTAATGAACTGATAATTGTTATCTTAAGGTGTTTTTTCTGTGTTAATATTTTGTTTCATCATCAACTATTTTGGTCAAGAAGATCTGTTTCTTCTTTCTATTTTCTAAATACAATTTCTAAGCGCAAGAGTTTGCACATGACATCTCCTTTCTGAATGAGAGTTGATTTGATTTTTTTTATATACATATAAGACAAATATACTCTTTCATAAATTTTATTTACAAAGCTTTTCCTTATCAAAATTTTAACTTCAGCTAAACATATTTGTGTTGGTATAATGGTTTGAGTTGCTAGACCAAGGATAATTCTAGTGTGACTTCTATGGATATTATAAGTAATCAGACTCATTTATAACATCCTAAATAAAAATAATATTTACATGACTTTCTTTTTGTAACTAATCGTTGAATGCAAAAAAAATAGTAAAATTTTAACAAACGAGTATAAAATTAACGGTTTGTGTCCCTTTTTAACGGTTGACTAATATAATCCTTATTTTAAACATTTCATGAATAAATGTGTGCATTAATACTTGTGTTTTAAATATGGAAATTAGTTGAAGAATATTTTTTTTGTTATGATCAATATAAGTTCTTAAGTCAATAATCATCTAAACATAGAATTATAAAAAAAAAAATTAAAGAGAGCATCTAAATTATTGTGTTACTAGATCGAAATTTATGAAGTATCTAATATAGAGAGCATTATAAAAAATCATCCAAAGAACTTTTTTAAAAGAAATTTGTTTGAGGGTAAACATTGTGATATAAGATTGGAATCCACCCAACTTAAAATGATAATGCAATTACAAACTTTGTTAAAAGAACAAAATAAAACAAATTTAATAGTTAGACGAGGTTGTGGTGTAATCGGTCCAAATAAGGAAACATGGAGTGATGATTATTATTTTGAATCTTAAGATGTTGAGAATGAATATTAAATGTCTTGGAGTGTATAAATTCATGGAGTAAACCTTTAGGATGCATAAAAAGTGAGGCTATGACCGTTAGAAAGTATGTCAAAAGATCAACATATGGAAAGTGATTTTTAAACTTAATTTGCATAATCATGTGTTTGTTGGTGCATGAGAACATGTTAGTTAACTCTCATAAATGGTTTAGTGTCTCTATTTGTTGCTAAAATATGGTTTATGAATGACTAAACTCATGATTTTTCAAATAAAACAAGCCAAAAATCACCGTTTTAGGAGTTTAATAACTTTTAAAACATCATGAATCTATTTTATGTGCGCTTCTAATGTGTTAAAAAAACAATACTCAAATATCTGGTGCTTCATTCATTAACTTCAAAATATGATGTGTATCTCCATCAGTTCTTTTGACCTTATGTTGTATCTTCAATATCTTCTTCATGGTGATCTATTAAGCAATATTCTTTTTCGTGGAGTGTTCTAGATAAGTTAAATATGTTCCCATAGTGTAAGTTAAGCTAGAATGTTTGACATTGGCCTCCATTTGAGCTTATCTGAGCTCACACATTTCCTTTATTTTTCTCAACTTGATGTTCCTCTCTCGATGGCTTCTGACTCTTTTCTCAGTTAATGATTACTTACATGTCCCTATCACATTGATATTAGTTTTGTCCAGTTTAGACATATTTTCAATTTCTAAAGTATTTGCAGTACACATCTTTAATACTTAAGTATTATTACAAGGATGTATTCTCCAACTAATTATTGGTTGCGAAAAACTTAAGATTAAACTAGTTAACCACTAAAAATGAATGAAAACAGTTAGGTTTCTGTTTGTTCGTTAACAATTGACTATTTTGTTTATTATTCTGTGTAATTAACGATTAGTTGAAGAATAAATATGTGCAAGAAAATAGTTGAGTATTAAGGAGGCCGACCATAAAGAGTTGGAGAATATTTTCTCAAAATGATACAGCTAAAAGACATTTGTTTATTGTTGTTGTTGTTTGCTGGTAAAAAAAAAGACATTTGTTTATTTGAATGTGAGGCATGATAAATACAAGAGATAAAAATAGAAGGAAATGACACATAGAAAAGACTACATATATTGCTCATCAATATTATTAAAAGAGAAGTACAACTTTGAATCCAAATTGATTATAGATAATAACTTTTTAAACTATACTATCTAATTAACTAGTAAACTATTGAGAGATTATAATAAATATATATAAAGTGGCTGAATCCAATAGACCAAAGAAGACCAAATAACAAAAACAAGCACCAAAATAAAAAAGAGACCAATCTCTCTCTCTCTTTCTGCTTTCCTCTCTCATGTTTCTATGGAAACGCAACTCACAAACGCATACGCTGATTCCCTCCGGCTATTACTGAATTTGAGCCTCGGAGTTAATGAAAACAACAAAGAAAGCGACAATGTACCACAACCAGTAAACTCCACTGGTTCAGACCAGCCTTTGGGCATCAAATAAGTGGAGAAGATCTTGAAGTACGAGTTCAAAGACAAGAACTTGCTGCTTCAAGCGTTCACTGACGCTAGTATTGATGAAAATTGTGTTCCGTAGGAACGCTTAGAATTCTTAGGAGATTCGGTCTTAAACATGTTTGTAACCAAATATTTATGTTTTCTCTACGAGGATTCTACACCTAGTTCATTGACCAGACTCCGAGCAGTCAATGTTGATAATGAGAAAGTTGCTCGAGTCGCTGTAAAACATAATCTGCATCGTTGTCTTCGGCATAAGAAACCTTTGCTTGAGGACAAAGTAATTCTCTTTCTTAAATAATTAGTTTTTTATTTGCGCTTTACTTTCCATTTAATATCTTCTAATCATGTTTAGTTAATATTTATTGATCGAATGAATCCGAATTGAATAGATATTAATTTTCAACTATTTATAGGCACGACAATATTGACTTACATTGTGTACGTGTTGGAACTTATCAATTGTCAACTTGTCATTGATATATTATCAATTAACTTAAGCTCACATATTCTAGATTCTATTCAGATTTTTATCCATAACTTATTAATTTCGTATGAATTGATATGCATGATGTGTCTTTATTTTTGATAAACATGTGCTTTCCATTAATATTGGCCAGATCAATGCTTCATGGTTGCCGAACCTTTATCATATCTTGTTATTAACTAAGAACCTTTGAAACTTAACAATTCATATCTTTGTTTATACCATGGATCTTAAAGTACAAGTTGTATATGGACAACATTCTTAAAAAAAAGTTTGTATTAAATGTGTTTTTTCTTCAATATGTACCAAAATAATTAAATAAAAAAAAAAAATATATATATATATAGAGAGAGAAAATAAATCATGTGAAATATATGTAGATAGTGAAATTTGCAAAAGAAATAGAAAAATATCCACTACACTCCTATCATCTCGTGGAAGCACCTGAAACCTTAGATGACATAGTAGAATCTACCATTGGAGCTCTCTTCACCGACTGCAACTCCTTCAAAATTGTGTTTAAGGTAACTGCATGCATACATGCATGATATCTTTTATATTCATTATCTAGTTGGAATGATTAATGATATGTAGTCCATGAATGTTTTGGTTGAAAATAATATATATGATACAACCATTGTTGGATCCTATAATATCATTAGATAAACTGTAGAATCATCCAGTGACAGAACTCCATGAGATGTGTCAAAAGAAAACTTGCAATTGAAGTTCGATAACAGTATTTGGGAAGTTGATAAAAAATTTCTTGTCTTTATTGAGGATCATTTGGTTAAAAGTGGACATCATCTTATCAAAAAAACATTGCTAAAAATTGCGCTACCATAAATGCTCTGGAAAATTTCTCTCATTTATTTTCAAAGATCTAATAATATATATATTTGTATGAAATTATGTTTTCAAGCAAAATATATTATTTTTCTTTTTTATATGTTAATCAACGTAAACAGAAATAACCTCGTCTTAGGATATATCACATGAACATACTAATTTCTAAGTGTTAAAAGTTTTATGAATATATATATATATATATATATATATATATATATTAAAAAATGTTTTATTTTCTTTTGGTGTTTCCACCTCACTATTCATATCTATACAATATCATTTAAATAAATGTTGTTTGCTAAATATTTAAATAAATGTTTAATAATTTGGATATATGTAAATAATTATATAAAAAGACATACCAAAATAAATTTTCATATTCTATATAAAAACTAAAACTAAATATATTTTCTTGAAAGATAAAGATTTAACAATTTTGAGTTATACCAACATAGAAATTCTAAATTATGTTTCAAAATAAATATTTTCTAATAAATTTTTTTTTTGGTAAATATATGTTACTAGTTAGACGGTCAGTACATATGTGCGTTCTTCGATGTATAGGTGATAAAACTATTATTAGAGCCAATAATATTATTAGATAATCTAGAGAACCATCTAATGTCATAATTCAATGAAATGTGTCAAAAGAAAAAGATGCAATTGAAGTTTGATGACAGTACTTGGGAAGCTGATAAAAAGATTCTTGTCTTTATTGAGGATCATTTGGTTGGAAGTGGACACCATCTTTCCAAAAAAGACATTGTTAAAATTTGTGCTTCCAAAAATGCTTAGACAATTTTTCTCTTTACAAAAATTATATATATATTTGTATGAAAACTATGTTTTCAGCAAAATATATTATCTTTTGTGTTGTATCTTAATAACAGAAATAACTACGTCTTAAGCTATATCCCATGAACATTTTAATGTCAAAGGTTTTTATGAAAAATTAATTTATAAAATCTTTTATTTTCTTTTGGTTTTCCCACCACACTATCCATATCTATAACATATCATATTTAAATAAATATTTAATAATTTGGCTATATATAAATAATTATATAAAAGACATGCAATAATTCATCATATTCTATATCAAAAACTAAAATTATATATATATATATATATATGTAAGTGTTTTCAGAGTCTTATATGTATAGATATAATCGTTTTAGAGTGTTTACATGCTTAAGTACACTTTGGAAAAGTTTGGAGATTTGGTTGCTTCCAAATCCGTAAGCAACAAGGCAGTTCTGGTCTCAAGATTTTCATCTTCGGTTACACTTGCCATTGGGAAAACTTCTACTAGTTGAACACTTTCAAAAGATCAAGCAGAGTTTTATAAAACCATTAGAAACATCAGGATCAGTCCTTAAAAGGGAGAAACCAAAGCAGAATGGGATGATCGAAGAGGGGCAGTATCATCAGTGAATACTTCTTATATTTTCCTTTTCAGGTTTCTAGAATCAGGGGTTGCTCAATTATTTGTTGTTTCTGAGCTCTTTTTTTTTTAACTGTCAGCTCTTTAAAGGAGTTGCAAAAAACAATATTGTTGTGCAAAAAAATGTTTCTATAGATATATAGTTCTCCAGAGGATGGCTAGATAATTTGGTTCTATAGATATATAGTTCTTCAGAGAATGGCTAGATAATTTTTCGTATAGTACTGTGATTTGAAATTGATGTACGAGAGTATATGTTTTGGAAAACAAATGCAGATACAATCATATAAACAGCTATAAACGCTTTATAATGAAATAATTATTTATGTTCTTTAGACAATGAGTGATGTTCAATGTCATTGCTACGATGACTGACCACAATTGCTCAGTCAAAGTCAACTTCTAAGCATGAAATTTATTTTAAGATTTCGTATTTATATTGCAAGGTTGAAAGATATCCAGATTTTTTTCTTAAAAATTATATTATATACATGTTCTTGCTTCAGCATGAATGAATTATGAGCAGATCATATTCACGCAGAAACAATAGTATAAATGGATTAGCATCTGGCGCTATTCATTTTGAAGGCCCGCTTGACATGCATATTACTTTTTATTCTTACGGTTCTGTTCTGTTATTTCTGTAGAGATCCTTTCTATTGTTATATTTCATTAGAAATTGTGGGAGTGTGCAATTATACCTTGGATGTATATATATCTTTACAAACTTTCAACTGCAAATACTTATTTTTTTTCAAAAAAAAACATTAACATGTCATATATGTAAAATTCAAAATCTCTTCTCAAATTAGAATAATATCCTCATACAAAATATATTAAAAGGGTGTTAATGAAAATTAGATTTATACTATATTATTGTTTATAGATTTTTGCATTTTCATTAAAATCTAGTGTTAAATGTTTTACAATTCTATACAATATCTTTTGTTATTCAAAGAGTTTGAATTTTAATGAATTTATAAATCCTTTATATTTAGTGCTATTGGAAATTGAATTCTTAACCATTTAATTCACAAAACAAGATATTTAGAGCAATACATATTATATCTTTTTCTGAAAAAGTATACATATATCTTTTTTATTCTTAAAATTGTTATCCTCATAACAAACACTCTCATGTTTCTTAAAGTATCATTTATTTTCATAGATTTCTATAAGGAAAAGCACAACAAAATCTAATATTATTTATTATATATTATTAAAATATTTGAAAATAAATTCTGTAATAAATAATATTAGATTTTGTCATGGTTTTTCTTTCTCCTTACAATTATGACTAGTAAACTATTGAAAGATTATAATAAATATATAAAGGGGTTGAATCCAACAAACCAAAGAAGAACAAATAACAAAAACAAACACGAAAATCAAAAAGAGACCAATCTCCTCTCTCTCTTTTTGCCTCCCTCTCTCCTATTTCTATGGAAACACAACTCCCAAACGCAGATGCTGAATCCCTCCAGCTATTACTGAATTTGAACATCGAAGTTAATGACAACAACACAGAAAACGACAATGTATCACATCCTGCAAACTCCACCGGTACAGACCAGCCTTTGGGCATCGAATACGTGGAGAAGATCTTGAAGTACGAGTTCAAAGATAAGAACTTGCTGCGTCAAGCGTTCACTGATGCTAGTTTTAATGAAGACTGCGTTTCGTACGAACGCTTAGAATTCTTAGGTGATTCGGTCCTAAACATGGTTGTAACCAAATATTTATATTTTCTCTATGAGGATTCTACACCTGGTTCATTGACCAGACTCCGAGCGATCAACGTTGATAATGAGAAACTTGCCCGAGTCGCTGTAAAACATAATTTGCATCGATGCCTTCGTCATAAGAAACCCTTGGTTGAGGACCAAGTAAGTCTTTTTCTTAAATAATTAGTTATTTTTACTTGCGCTTACCTTTCCATTTAATATCTTCTGATCATGTTTAATTAATATTGGTCTATCGAATTAATACAAATTGAATAGGGATTAATATTTATTTCTAGGCACGAGAACAAAGACTTACATTGTGTACATGTTGGAACTTATCCGTTGTCAACTTGTCATTGATAAAATTATATTTATGTTATAATCATTTAACTTATGCTTACGAATTCTAGATTCTATACAGATTTTATCCATAACTTATTAGCTTCGTATCAATTAATATTCTTGATGTGTGTTTATTTTCGACAAACATGTGCTTTCCATTATTATTGGCCAGATCAATGCTCTTATGGCTGCCAAACCTGATCATATCTAATATCTTGTTATTAAGAACCTTCAAAACTTAACAATTCATATCTTTGTTTATACCATGGGTCTTAAAGTACAATCTGTACACGGATAACATTCCTAAAAAAAGTTTGTATTAGGTGTGTTTTATCTTCAATAAATATATAATAAATCATGTGAAATATATGCAGATAGTGAAATTTGCTAAAGAAATAGAAAAATATCCACTACATTCGTGTCGTCTCGTGAAAGCTCCAAAAACACTTGCTGACATAGTAGAATCTACCATTGGAGCCATTTTCATCGATTGCGGCTCTTTCGAGACTGTGTTTAAGGTAACTGCATATATACATGCATGATATCTTTATATTCATTCTTTAGTTGGAATAATTTATGATATGTAAATTCATGATTTTTTGGTTGAAAATAATATATATAGGTGATAAAACCATTGTTGGAGCCTATAATATCATTAGATAAACTAGAGAACCATCCAATGACAGAACTCAATGAGATGTGTCAAAAGAAAAACATGCGACTGAAGTTCGATGACAGTACTTGGAAAGTTGATAAAAATGTTCTTGTCTTTATTGAGGATCATTTGGTTGGAAGAGGACACCATAATACCAAAAAAGATATTGCTAAAAATTGCGCTGCAAAAAATGCTTTGGACAATTTTTCTAATTTCTTTTCAAATAATTAATATCACATATATATAAATTTGTATGAAAACTATCTTTACTAGGAAAATATATTATTTTTATTTTTAACAAAATCCAAAATAACCCCGTCTTAGGATATATCCCATGAGCATTTTAATTTTTAAGTGTCAAAAGTTTTTAATATATATATATATATATATATATATAAAGCGAGTTTTTGCTACATGTCGCACTCACGTTAGTTCTTACGACGGTTACAGAGGTACCATTAATGAAATAAAATATTAAAATTAAATGCTATTATTAACTTTTTATTTTATTAATTTATGTTAATTAAATTTTTAATTTAGTCCAATTTCTATTTTTTCCAAATAACATATAGAATAAAAAGAAAACACTTTAAAAATTTAAAAACTTATTTAAAAACAAAATATATGTATATATATGATTTTTTTTATAATATGATTTAACTAAAATGGAAAATTCACAAAATAGTAATATTCCATTTAAAGCATATTTCAAATAACATAAAATATACTTTCAAAGTAATAGAATACTTTCGTTACATCTAATTTTTTCTTAGATGAAAATAAAAACATATTTGTATATCATGTGATTTCAAAAAAAAGTTCACAAACATAATTTCAAACAATCTTCGACGAATAAACAACAATCCTCAATCCAAGATCAACCATTTTCATAAAATGTCCAAACAGAGATCAAATATCTGGCGTTTCTTCGTCACCACCAGAAACACAATGCATGACCTCTCTTAGATATTCAATCCCTTCCTCACCACTTAATCGGAAACCCTTAGACCCTCCTTGAACATTCTGGTATAACAAAAGCAATCGCACATGTCGCGCAAACAAATATTAAAAACGTTAATGCATAAACAATATGTTCTTCATAGAAATATTTATAAGGTTGTATAAATTTGAGAATGTAAAAATTCATCAAAAAACTTCGTTTAGGTTCCTAGAATCAGATTGATTATGAGAAATCAAGTTAAATTAAAGAAATAGAACAAAAACCACCTACAAATATAATGTTCTTACGTGTTTATTTAGAGATCTTGTTCGGTTCGTCGAAGCTCGTCGAGTTTTTAGGTTCGTCGGAGAGCTCGTTGGAGAGTTCGTCAGAGAGTTTGTCAGATAGCTCATCAAGTACATCGGAGAGCTCATTTGGTTTTGGTGGATTTGATCACCGTAGAGCAATTGGAAGCTCGTCGAATTTGAATTTGGAGTTTTGCTTACGCCTTTGCTATGGTAGACGACCGAGATCAAGTCGAACAGGAAGAGAATGATTGTGAATCGCCTTGTTCGTCTGAGCTTGTAGAGATGTCACATTCGTCGGAGAACTCATTACCTTGGCCAAACTCACCAAAGATTTTGAAATTTGGTTTCGACGTGGAGATGTGAATAGGAGGAAGGGATTAGATGTAGGTTTAATTAGTTAGGGGTACAATGATATTTTTATTATTAAAATTTTAATGGTAATGTTGATCATGGTAAAATTGAAAAGTGGTACAAAAACCTGATAGTTTTGATAAATTCTCCAAAAATAGTAGAGTTAAGTTTAGAGAAATAAACGCAATACAATATATCTAAGTGGTAACCAAATCAACTATTGATCCAAAACGAACCAAACAACGAAATAATACATATCCAATGGGGGCAAAGAACACCAGGGCGAGTATTTCACCTCTTCACTCGAAAGTAGAAGCGCTCATCTGGACAATGGAATGCATGAGGACTTTACGTCAATTTCTGTTACTTTTGCAACAGATTGTTCACAACAGGTAAATATGGTTTAATAACTATAAGAATGGCCAGCCTTCATATACCACATATGCATAATACAAGGATGGATAGTCTTGCACGTAGGGCTAGAAAAACAACCGCCGTTTGTCGTTCATATAGATGTAGGGTTACTAGCTTAGTTTACATAATCGTTATGAGATTGTTTATGTTGATGATAAAAAAACATATCCAAAATTACTTGTTTAATTAAATAATATATTATTATTAATATAATTCATAAATTGATTTAAAATTAAAAGTAAAATCACTAAATCTACTAATACTAAAAGGGCAATATGCTCAACATCTAGAGTGTCCACATCATCTATTAAAATCAACCAAACATAAAAGAGATTTTGACATGTCATTTTAGTTATCTTTATATTTTTTTCAACATTAAAAACTTATAAAAAACCAACATAGAAGCTTTAACTAAATAATAACAATTAATTAAAAAAATAAACACAGAATTATAAAAAAAAAGGTTAAAGTTGTAATTTTATAAAATTTTAATAAAAATATAATAGAATTTGATTAATTTATTAATACTAAAAGGGCAATAAACTCAACATCTAGAGTGTCCACATCATCTAATAAAATCAACCAATCAGCTCAACATCTAGAGTCCACATCATCTAATAAAATCAACCAATCATAAGAGATGTTTTGACATGTCATTTTAGTTATCTTTATTATTTTTTCAACATTAAAAACTTATAAAAAACCAACATTGAAGATTTAACTAAATAATAACAGTTAATTTTAGAAAAAATAAACAAAGAATTATGAAAACAAATACAGAAAGTTAGAGTTGAAATTTTATAAAATTTTAATAAAAATATAATAGAATTTGATTAAAAATGTTCTTAAAACTTCTGATAAAATATTTTATTGTATATATATAATTCATACAAAATTAGTCTCTATTTATAGATCATCAAAAATTATAAATTTTGATAAAATATAATAATATAAATTAATTAATTTTTTGTTGAATACTTGACTTATAATAAGGAAGGTGCACATGAAAATTCTAAATAATATCAACGACCAATAAAAAGTAACACAAATTATTATGGATCCCATCTTTTTGGCTTTCAACATGTTCAATAGATTCAACAACAAACAATTGACGTAATATTTTTACTTTTTTCAACAGTCCCACTGTGAAGATTTAACGGTTTAAAAAATATTCAACATATCCATTGTAATTAGTCTAATAAAAGTGGTTCTTACATCATTGGAAACAAATCCGACAATTATCTTTTAGTGAGGGAGTCCGCTGGCAAATTGTTTGCACAAGAGATAAACGAAAAGGAAAATATAGAGAAACGACACTTTATTTATTAATTTATTTTATCGAAATTTGGTAATGAACCAAAATAAGTGTGAAAATAAAGTATATAATTAGTTTTACAGTTAGTACTTTTTAAATTTATACACTTTAATTAAGAGATAAACAAAGATTGATGTCAAATTTGAAGGTTGTTATACATAAGGGCAAGAGTCATGAAGATATTATAGTCAGTGAATTATATAGATTCTAAATAGCATATATATTTTCTAATACCATAATTTTGAACTTAATTGTAAGTGAAAAAATGCAAGTTTAGTCATGTTGATGGTAGATAAACTGTCTTATAAAAAGTAACAACACATTATTTTTTTGAAAAACTACTATTTGCAATAAAATAAAGTGGTTCTTACATCACTAGAAACAAATCCGACATTGATCTTTTAGCGAGGAAGTCCGTTGGCAAATTGTTTGCACGCATGATAAACGAAAAGAAAAATACAAAGAAACGACACTCTATTTATTTTATTTATTTATTAAAATTTGGTAATGAACCAACATAAGTGTGAAAATAAAGTATAGAATCAATTTTACAGTTATTACTTTTAAATAATGATTTATGTAAGTTTATACACTTTAAATTTATTGTTAAACAAAGATTGATGTCAATTTTGAAAGTTGGTATACATGCGGACATCAATCATAAAAATATCATAGTCAGTGATATTAACTCATATAGATTGTAAACACCATGAATATTTTTTAATAATGTAATTTGAACTAAATTGTAAGTGAAAAACTGCAAGCTTAGTGATTTAAAGTAAAAATAAATCAATTGCCATTAATAATATATTTTCATAATAACCTAAATATGTAAGATAAAAAATATTTGGATAATAACTAAGGTTTAACAGAAATTTTATTCATTTCACATTTGTTCATTATTTCATACACATTTTAAATAGTAAAAACGATAAACTGTGAGTTTCACTTATATTTAATTCAATTTAAAAAATCATATTCAGTTTACTATTTATATTTTATGACATAAATGTAATATATGTTTTATATATATATATATATATATATATATTTGTATAAATCCGGGCGTAGCCCGGATAAAATCTCTAGTTTAGATAATATTTTTACTTTATAAATAATTATATCCGTCCATAAGTACGAGAGAATCACCTAGTATATATATATATATATATGTGGGTTAGTTCGCGCTTGCGAGAAAATTTGTTTCAATATATTTTAGTTTAACATTTATTTTAGCTTAAAAGATTTAATCTGTATTTAAATTTATTTTGTGATTTTCTTTAATATTTTTTAATTTTTTTTTGCCATCGAACATGTTTGTTGTAGAAGAATTGAAGTCATTTCGTTGAGATGACTAAATTTTCCAAGACAACTGTTAAAATTATTAATGAAGCTGTGTTCTGTTTTTATTATGTATGGATATTTTTATTTGTTTTTTTAGTATAAGTTATTTAATTCTATTTCTGTTATTTTTGTTTGCTATCGGGTTATTATATATTATGTCTTTTTTTGACTATGCAAGTATATATATATATGTATATATATGTATATATATATATATATATTAGTTACCTATCAATATTAAAATTATGGTTGAACGCTTTATTTAGTATTTTTTAAAAAGTTACATTTAAATTATTCTCAATTATATGTAATATTAATTTTCACTATTTTATAACATTTTCACTATTTATTTTATTATACTTTTTGTAAGATATATATGACACTGATTAATTTTTTTAACTGATACTGATTAATTTGTAGAAAATAATATTTAACATTGATCTCATTAAATGTAATTTATTTATTATATATTAATATCTAAATATTTATTTTATCTATTAATATTCTGATTATTCTTAAAACCAATTACTTATATATAGAATGTTAAAGGTATTATTCTTACCAAAAAAAAAATGTTAAAGGTATTATTAAGCTATTAATTTCTCTATTCCAATAATGTTAATGATTATATGACTATTCGATGGTAGTGATGGTGATTGGAGATTAATACAATCGAATTTGTTACGTGTTGTATGTATTTGTGTTGTTTTATTGTGTACATGTTTTTGTTGTGTATGAGAGACGATATCTCATTGGCTAATTGTGTTATCTATGTTTGCCAAGAGATTTTTTTCCCTTTTTTGGTGTAATGTTTGCCAGAGTTAAACTCGTAGACGTCGTCTCTTTAATAGCACAATAAAGTTTTGCATAATCAGTTTTTTTTCTAAAAATAAATAAATAAAATACATCTTACCAACATAGTTTTTTTTTTCTTTTTCTTTTTGTTTAATCAGGATGAGTTCGGGCCTTCGGCCTTAATCCTCTCTAAACCCGGAGTTAGCCTTTGTCTATATCTTTTTAAGCGTCATGAACACTTCTTTCCGTCCGAAACTCGAACTCGTAACCTCTCAAACCGAAACATAAAGTATAACTAGTTGAGATAGCTCGTCCGGGTATAAAGTTGCAGAGAGCTGCTTTAATGATAACAAAAGAAAACAGTTGTAGATTATTAGCTTTGGTAATAAAAACATCACTCGACTCTTTAACAAAAAACAAAGAGAAGATTCAAAGTACATGGATATTAAATTTTCATTCACTAAATATGGGCACACTGCTATATTGTTCTTCCTTTTTACAACTGAATAGATTCAAAAGTAGAAAACAAAAAATTTCGTGGATACTAAACTGAAGAAACCAAAAAAAAAAGAAAAATTAAGAAACTAAAGAAACAAGGAATCACACCTTTGATGAGGTTTTTGTGGGAATCAAAATTTGCACTGTCGATTTTCGTTGAATTAGGATCGTAGGTTAAACCCTAGTTTCCCAAAGATCCCAGATATCTGCTAAACCACAAACCAATCAATCAGAATGCG